>JAIGNY010000088.1:1397500-1437500 GCA_020152595.1 Chiridota heheva | reverse complement strand
CCAAAATGTAAGAAAATTGCCAAAAATAAACGAAATATCCTTAAAATTGTTAAACAATTGATCGAAATTTTAAGAGGAGTACCCAAAAATGAATGAAATTCCCCGAAAATCAAAGAACATTTCCCGAAAATGAAGATAAAATTGAATGGAAATTTTCTAAAATTCGTGGACAATTTGGTCAATTTTGTCAACAAACTTTTCGAAAATTGAAGAGAATTGACACGTATCTCTAAATCGAAGAAAATTTCCTAAAACAAAATTGTCAAACATTCAACAAATTTTATCGAAAAGTGCACGAAAAGAATGAAATTTTACGAAAACCGGAGAAAAATATACACAAATAAACAAAATGTCCCTTAAATTAGGAGAAGCAATTTACCAAAGTTTTAAGGAAAGTGCCTGAAAATTTAAAAAAATTTTCCAAAAATTGAAGGAAATTTCCCGAAAATTGAAGGAGATTTTTCCGTTTGGCAGCAACGTCAGTGGGTTATCAGTGCAAGATTGTTTCACTTGTGACCGGAAAATTGTTTGTGAACAGTGAATAGGTTGTGAATTTCTTATATTTTATTTTCACAATTTAGGGCATATAGGTCTATTTTGTTTGTGGCCAGAATTATATTTGGGGGCACTGCTTTCAGCTTTGCTATAAGGATCTTACACCATACGAAAGTGGATCCCGGAAATGGACCTTATTGTATGCCATGCATGCACGAGAACAATATTCACAAAATTGCCGCGTTATTGTTCCATGCATGTATCTGAATGTCTAATCTTAATTAAATTCAATACCCATCTGAAAAAGCCCCAGAAAACCTTGAAATAAAAGAAGATTTTATGAAATTAGCATTTAACGTAGATTTTGTTTGAGATTATTTCCATTTTTCAAGCACCTCAAGAGTTCGATCATTGCATGTGCATATCCACTCTTTAAAGAGCCGTAAGATAACCAATTGTTGTCGATTTGGGGGTTGGTTTCGTGATTGTTCTGATTTTTGATTCATTTTTAAATTCACCAACAACAAATTTAAAAACAAGTTTTTTTTATAAATTTTAAAAGAGATTTATATGGTTTGCCTTCAACCTTATGTCTGAACATTTTTTGTAACTTCCGATAATGCTTAATTTGCTACTCGAAAAGTATTTAGTTGTTCAACAAAAGTGCTGTTCAGAATGTCGCCATTGTCACGCTGTTTGTAACAAGTAAAAGCAAAAAAAAAATTCAAGTTATTTTTGATACAGCTTTTTCTTTGTTTTTTCTTCATTGATTGTTTGGTTGTACAATATTTTTTCTTAAAACTTTTGTACGATATAACCGCCTAGTATACTATTTTGTTGTTTTCAATTTGTCAAGTTTTGTATATGAGTTTAGCGCTCTCTTCATCGACTCGTGTCGCGCAAGTGAATTTATAATATTTGAAACATAAAAGATAAGTTTTGTATTACGTATTAAAATGGCGCTTGAAGTTGGAGGAGATAAACAAAGAAATGGGGGAGGGGGGATAACAAAAACTACCATCTGCTTTATTCGGTAATCGATGTTTGTATGGTTTGGCTTTGGTCAGTTGGTGCTAGGGAGCGGTCCATACTTAAAACGCCCATCTCTTACAAGGAACAAAAAACAGAAAACAGAAATGAACTTAATAATTTAAATAATAGCGAAGAAACGTGAATTGATTATCAGTTATATTTACATGACGTGGTATAATATCTTCTATATTTGGAAGATGAAACCAAAGGGAGTATTTTTAAGATCTTTATCAGCAAGATCGAGTATGTGTTTTAATACTTTTGATAAATATTTATGTGTATAAATTCAACAGTTCAATCATTCATTTCTCTCTTTTCAGAAAGAACCAACCAGGTTTCCGGATAAAAGAAGATAACCCAAACTATTTTTTTTGCAATCCATTAAAATTTCAACTCATCTGACGGCTGAAATTGAAACTCATCTCTACTATTAATCAGTCCCGCCTCTTGTCCGAGTGAGTTGGATACAGCTTCCTGCCCAAAACCATCTCAAAGAAGAAGTATTCGCGTAGGATTAAGAAGAGACTAACTTATGGCCTAAGTCACTTGATGGGCAGTGCCACACTGCACATTTGTTAGGAGGATTCTCCATATCGTGACTTAAATATATATAATGATTTTCTTATTTTGTGGAAAGATTATATCAATCGACAGCTCAGTAAATAAATTGTTGAATTACCTCCGTTTTGCTTAACTGATCGTTCCGTGGAATATCCGTATAATTTGTTACAGAGTGGAATGATTTGAAAAGAAGCAATACAACAATTAATCTGTTAATCAACATTTTGATATTAAATATATAATTTTACGATGCTTTATAAATAAAAGAAAACACAATTTGTGCTCTTTAAAATACTTGTTTTAAATTTCAGACAGTGCTTTCCAGTATCTGTCAACCACTGCAATATTTTGCAATTTGTTGCTTTATCATGGCAAAATGGAAATTGAATGAACATGTTAACTTTAACACCCTTTAGATTCAGGTTTTTGCCTCCTTTGTAGTGCGCGAAAGAAAACTGACGAAGAAAAATATTTAGTTTTCATTCTGGATTAAACTTTCCATTCAAACTTTAACGCATGTTTATATGTCATACAAAAAACAATTTGGAATAAGAACGATTTATAAGTGACACTTAGCCCCGCACCAAGGTTGTATAGTGTGCGTTTCTTGCAGGCACCAAAACCTTTTAATCAACTTAAAGTGACGTGGCAAAAAAATTCCTGTATTTTCCTGACATGAATATTTATAAATGGTATTGTAACAAGGTGATGCATAGTTTTATCGTCTCTATGCCCATAAGATTCTAAAGCATCACGACTCCCAGCGTTGGGTTAAGTCCTTTGTTACCACTTTACACCCAAGTAGGCATTAACTGATCATACCAAGGAGGTACTTACTGTACCTCCTTGATCATACGATATCAAGAGAGATGTTAGTTCATCTGTGAATGTATTTCAAGATACTTCTTTAGATCATGGTACCAGCACTACAGGATTCGGTTCTCTCTGGTGTTTCTTTCTCTAAAGGTGCATGAGTGATCTGCTAAACAGGTCATAGCTTTTCCATCGAAAACCGCGAAGAAACTCGTAACTTTCAGTTTGAAACGATAAAATGAGTGTCAGTCGTCGGAACCTAACCTTTCAATCGGCACGCATCGATTTAATTCGCCGAGGATCTGATAAAGGGTATGAAGCCTATCGTATCTTGTGAATCTCAATATGAAGTTGAATTATATTTGCGACACTTGCAAAAAGAAAAGATTCCTTGGATATATTGTAGAATTGTGCAACTTGAAGTTTACACATGACGATCAACTACAGTTAATAATTTGCTCACCTCCGATTGGTCATTACATTCAATTGAGCTCGAATTTTCTGAAAGACATCAGAACTATTTTTTCTGGCCAACGAAAGAGAGAAGGAAATGTACAAAAAGTAAAAGTTTGACCGGAAAGATAGATCTCTTCGTTTTATTGTTCTCCAGTTACATTTTCTAATTAAATAAAGCCATTCAGATTGTATGCTCGTTGCTTGATGACGTTTTCTTGGTTGGATCAGGGATTTGCCATTTGTGATTATCATAGCGCCCACCATTTTTTACTTATCCGAACACAGTATATAAGCCCTAGTTAACCAAAATCATATACCAGAGATAAAAGAGCAACACACAATGCTGCACCGAATTAAACGGAAGCTGACGTTTTTGATCGTCCTGACGGTAATAGCGATGAGTTTGTACGTTTATAAGATGTACAACTTTAGACCTGCAGTGATTGAAGACGAATCTGTGTCGTTGCGCGCAGAACAAGAGCGGAATGAGCTTAAAGAACGGCAAGAAATTAAACAGCAGAATGAATTAAAAGAGCCGAATGAAATAAAAGAGCCGGATGAATCGGATGAATATAGCGAGCGGAATGATTTAATAGAGCGAAAAGCAGTGAACGAGCGTAGAAAAGAGCGCGTGGAGGATGGGTCAGGTAATGAGAGAGTTCCTGACAAAACTCACGAAAACATTCGAAAGAAGTCTCAAGGAGAAAAGATTATCCCAGAAGATGGAGATGTGGTTGAGGAGAGTGAAAGTAGTTTCAGCGCAGAGAATGGTGAAAAGAAACAAGAGGCTGATTATCCAATGAACAAATTGAATAGGGAGAACGATTCGCGATTGACCACAAAATTGAAGAATGTAGCACAGGCTTATGATAGCAAAAATGATTTAATGCGAAAAGAAATCAAGACAATTATAAATGATAGTGATGTAGTAGGTTCCAAAAAAGTTGCAGCAATTTTTGATGCGATGCAAAAGTTAAAATCAAATTTATTTCCAGATAAGAAAGATCACATGACAGTTCAGGGGTCATCCTCTAACCATGAAGATTTAGAGTATCATTATTTCTTAGATCATAAGGATCCAAAAGCGATGCATCTGTTTACGAAAATGTGGTCTAAGATGGACCCAAAATTTAAACCACTTTATAAAGTGAAAGAGCAAGCTTACAAGGAAGTGCACAATATACAGGGCGGGGCCCTGACATTTGGACAAAAATGGGTGGTCATGAAACAATTCATGAAGTCAATGGAGAAAGAGCAAAGATTACCAACAGTATTGAATATTGGATTTAAGAAAAGTGGCACAACAGCATTTGGTTGGTTCATGAGCCAACACCCTCAGATAAGCCATTCTTTTGGGAACGAAGTACACTTTTTTGATAAACCTGCTGTAGAAAAAGGAATAGAATATTACAGAACACGTATGAATTTCGCGAAGCCAGATCAGGTAGTATTCGAGAAAACACCAAGATACGTTGTAACCGCCAGCGCACCTAAAGACATGAAGAAAATGTTGGGCGATGACGTCAAATTCATCATTTGTGTACGAGATCCTGTCGCTCGTGCAATGTCGGATTTTAAACATGATTCTACACTTAAGCTTAAAAGAATCTGGAAATCAAATAACAGAACGGAGATCTTACGAAGGACGGAGGCGTCTGAAGGTGCGAGATTTGCCTCGTACGCGATAGGATCTGACGGTCTCGTTAACAAATCAATGGACGCTATTAGGACTAGCACCTACGCCATGCACTTTCGAAATTTTCTCTTGCAGTATCCAAGGGAAAACTTTATAATCGTAGATCACCAAGCACTTGTTAATAATGCCTGTAAAGAATTGAAACGAGTTGAAATGTTTTTAGGGTTAAACTCATATTTTGAAGCGGACATGTTTGTTTATAACCCAAAGCGTGGAACTTGTTTCAAGAATAGGACAAGACCGTGTCCACCATTTAGTAGCCCGGGTTTTTTGCCTCGGGCTGATCCGGAAGTCAAGGTAATACAGAAATTACGAGACTACTTCAAACCTTTTAATAAGCAATTTGCCAAATTAGTCGGGAGGGAATTTTCCTGGGTGAATTTATGATGAATCGTAGGTGTTTATCGTTGATATGCAGAATTTATGCAACTTTTTTAAAGAATATTGTCAGAAATTATCATGTGCATATATATGATACTATAAAAAACAAAATGGTGAAAAAATCATGTTAATATTTCGTTTAGGAGTTATTGTATTTTAGAAATTACACCAGTGTTACTGGTAGGCGAAAATCTACAATGTAGCCTCATAGCTGCACATCCTCAATCTGTATGTATTTCTACCAAATGTCTTTTTTTCTCTTATTCGAAATATTAGGTGCATGAACAGGTGGGTACAATATATTCTTGTAACGCGCATGTTATCTCATTAATCAGGTAATTCGACTAAACTTTTTCAAATGATTTAGAAGTTGTATTTGATTTTGAAAGATATTTAAAAAATCTTAGAATTGTAGCTATGACATTACACAGTTGTATTAAATATGCTGCACCAGTCATTTTTCAACTACATGAAGTCTTTGAAAAACGATAACTCATACAGTCATGAACGAATTAAGGAATCGACATATTTTTGTTCACTTATTTGTTTCTTTAAGTGTCCTATTTCACATAATATCCAAACGAAAAATCTTGCAAACATTCCTTTAACGAAAGCAAAGTAATATATAAATTTGAATTGGTGATCTTTTTTATTATTTTGCATTTAAAGGATTAGTTCACGGGTCAAGCAATTTTATATCAAAGAAGACTTCAAAGGAAACATT
The DNA here is from genome assembly GCA_020152595.1 of Chiridota heheva. Lineage (NCBI taxonomy): Eukaryota > Metazoa > Echinodermata > Holothuroidea > Apodida > Chiridotidae > Chiridota > Chiridota heheva. Next base: position 1,431,342 of record JAIGNY010000088.1, on the reverse strand, counting down.
ATAATAAAGAGAGCTTTAAAAAAATGTTCCGTTAAGGAGATATTTGAATTTAAAGCTAGGTATATTATTTGTGTAAAAACGACTGGAACCAGACTAGTTGTGATGTCACAGCCTGAGATTCCTCAAAATCTTTATGTATTCTATCATATTTTGTCCTGTGATTTTGTGGCTTAAAACCATTGGATATGTCAGGAAAGTAGTAAACCAGAATCTAGTAAAGGTAATTATAATTTACCACCTGAAGAAAGTTTGAGGGGAAAAAAATCAAATATCAAAAAATTGAATGAATTTTCTTTAAAACATATGAACAATTGGTAGGAATGTGAGGTAGGGGAGTCAACATGCATAGTAGACTTACTACACCAGTCATTTCTTCACAGATGAGACACAACTTTAAACTTGAATATCTCCTTACTGGATAAGGTTTTTGAATGCTTTCTTCACCATTTTGTTTCTCTTCACCTCTTTCATATAAGATGAACTTGATTGACCACTGTACTAATCCTTTAAAATCCTTAAAATGTAAATTTGAATTTATTAGTATCTTTGCCAAGAGTTTTATGAGAGGTGGAGGAGCTTAGACCACATGTGTCCCTGCGTATCCCAGTTGGCCTACTCTATATGTCAACACATTAACACATTCAAACTTGGAAAAGTATAGTTCTTCGGGCATGATGGTGTTGCATGATACAGTATTTCAAAGGTGCATAGCTCTTTATGTGGATAGTTTATTAGCTATTTATTGGTTCGCATGCGAAGCATTTATGCAAACCCTATGTAATGGCGATTACGTCCGTCCGGCCGTCCACAGATTTGTCCTGAGATTTCCTAAGAAATGTTAAAGATTTTTGAGAATTCCTCAAAAAATGTTAACGTTTCTTCAGAGTTCCTCAGAAAAAGTTAAAGTTTCTTTAGATATCCTTATGGAAAGTTAAAATTTCTTTATAAAATGTTAAAGTTTTTCAGAGGTACTTAAGACAGGATTAAAGACTAGTTCCTTAAAAAGTTTACAATACAATTGATATTTTCTTAGAAGATAACTGTAAAATGATATGATTTTCCAATATTCTTCAGAGATCCTCAAGTCTCTCTTGTAGCACTTGAGATTTAAAATCCTTAAAATTCTTCAAAATATTTGGGCACCAAACAGTTATATCAGGCATGATTTTTTAAACTCCACCTTTATTGTTGTGCCATTTGCATATAAAGTTGCTACAGTATATGACCTGACCAGACTTTTTAATTTAGTATGCTTAGTCAGGGAGTGTGACAGGATATGATTGCATATAAACATAAAGAGGGATGCCATGTGGGACATGGATGGGGGCCATGAGGGACATATGATATAATATTTACCATCTTGTATACACCAAGGGCTATATCAGGCATAATTATGTGACTCCACCTTTTTTTCTTATTCAACAACTCATTTGCATATAAGTTATTAAATAAACTGACCCTTTAATACATAGTATGCTTAATCAGGGACTGTGATAGCTAGGATGAGACTTCTTATGGAGCTTATGGGACGTCATGTGAGACATAGGGTGGGATGACATGTGGGATGCCATGTGGGATGCCATGTGGGACATGGGGTGGGACATGAGGTGGGATACCATGTGGGACATGGGTGGGATGCCATGTGGAATGCCACGTAGGATATGTGGTGGAATGCCATGCAGGACATAGGGTGGATTGCCATGGGATGGAATGTCATGTGGGACATGGGATGATATGGGATGTGGGACATGGCGTCCCACTCCATTTCAACAAGTCATTTGCATATAAGTTATTATATGAACTGACACTTTCATACATAGTATGCTCAATCAGGGACTGTGATAGTTAGGATGAGACTTCTTATGGAGCCTATGGGATGTCATGTGGGACATGGGGTGGGATGCCATGTGGGACATGGGGTGGGATGCCATGTGGAACGGGGCATAATGCCATGTGGGACATGGTGGGATGCCACGAGTAACACAGAGTGTGACATAGATTATGATGCCATGTGTGACATAAGGTGGGATGCCATGTGTGACATAAGGTAGAATGCCATGTGTGACATAGGGTAGGAGGCTATGTGGGACATAGGGTAGGAGGCCATGGAAACATGGGATGTGATGCCATGTGGTACATAAAGTAGGATGTCATTGGGACATTGAAAGGGATACCATGTGGAACATATGGTGGGATGCCATGTGGGACATCAGTTGGGAAGCCACTGATGCAGGACACAGAGAGAGATGCCATGTGGGACATAGGGAGGGGTGCCATGTGGAACAGGGTATAATGCCATGTGGGACATGGTGGGATGCCACGAGTAACACAGAGTGTGACATAGGTTATGATGCCATGTGTGACATAAGGTGGGATGCCATGTGTGACATGAGGTAGGATGCTATGTGTGACATAGGGTAGGAGGCTTTGTGGGACATGGGGTTGGATGCCATGTGGGAGATATGGTGAAATGCCATGTGGGACATGGGATGGGATGTCGTGTGGGACATGGGGTGGGATGTCATGTGGGACATGGGGTGGGATGCCATGTGGGACATGGGGTGGGATGCCATGTGGGACATGGGGTGGGATGCCATGTGGGACATATGATGCCATGTGGGACTTAAGTGTGAGATGCCATTTTTAAAATTGGCCGGATCATATGATATGGGTGTCAATTTGCATGGGCATGCGAACCATGACGGTATTTACCGTTCTAGTTATTTAATATTTTAGAATAATCATAATAGTAGAAACTTTGTAAGTCGTAATATGGTAATATGTTGAAGAAAAAACAAACATTGTTGTAAGCAAAATTTGTGAATATTAATAATAATAAGGAATAAAGCTCAAAATCTGTATGTGTATCTGTATATTTTTTACCTTAAAAGGCCAGTTGTTGTACGGGATAATGAAATTCAAATCTTGTGTTTTGATTGGTCGAAACACTGGTACAGTAAACACTTACATTGATAAGCCAATCAGTATTGTTTTGGATTAAATTGTATGCCGTTACATTTTAATCACGATAGATGGCTTTTAAACTTAAGTAGGATTAGCTTTATTTGAAGAAAATATGTTAAAAAACATGAAAATAAGCACAAAGTTTTACCAAAATGGGTTAAAAACTTAACATTTTACAACATTTTGAATTATTAAAGTGTATAGTGTAATCTATGCAAATTTGATAAGAATTGGGAAATTACAAAGAGAAAACTTATGATTTTGTTTTTGTTTATCAATACTTCACCAACGTAACTCACTTTTCTGGTTGATATAACGTTGTGTCCATACCTTTAATTTAAACGTTCTTGAAAATGGTGAGAATGTCAATTTCACCAAGGGTAAATCTGGTTTAAATCAGTTGTTTTAGTAAAATTTGCGCCATAGCGAGAGTCGTGTGACAGGGAAAAAGAATTTACCCTGAGAGGATTGCACCTTCCCAGTTGCGTGATTTCTACCCTGTTGGGAGGCCAACTTGAGAAAATATTAACATAAATTTAAAGGGAAAAAAATGGGTAAAATAGAAGCAAAATTTGATAAACTTAGTTTCAGTAAAGTTTGGCAGTATTTCTCGAAAGTTGACATGAGATTTCCGAAAATAAATGATATTGCCCGAAAATAAGCATAAGTACCCGAAAATAAAGGGAATTACCCGAAATGAAAGATAATTGCCCGAAAATTGAATGAGATTTCCTGAAAATGACAAATTTTCCAATTCGCCGCAACGTTTGATGGAAACTTAATTTACCAGTGCATTTTTAGTTCGACTTGAGGTAAAATCGAAAAGGAGATTTACTTTTTGGCCTTTAAGATTTTGTAATTATTGTAATTTTGTAGTTATGGCCAAAAACAGGTGCAACATTTTCATACTTTTGGAGATATTCCATGTTGTAATATTTCACACAAGCTTCTCTCATATGGTTGGCCATGCGGGTCATAATGTCTCCTTATATTACGCCGAAGAAAAATCCCTTCTTACGTCGTAACAATCAGTTCTTACGTCATAACAATTCCATTTCATACATCTAAAACGGGTCGCTAATTGGCTGTTTCCTTTAGACGTAAGAATAGACATAATCTTACGCGTGAAAACTAATTTTCTATTCTTGCGTCTTAAGGAAACAGCCAATCAGTGACCCGTTTTAGGCGTATGCATTGGAATTGTTACGACCTAGAACTGATTATTACGAAGTAAGAAATGATTGTTACGACGCAAAAAAAAATTTTAGACGTTAAATATGTCTGAAAATAAGTTTTTCACGCGTAACATTTTGTTTAATCTTACGCCTAAAAGAAAACAGCCAATTAGCGACCCATTTTAAACGTATGAAATGGAATTATTACGACGTAAGAAGCCATTGTTAAGACGTAAGAATTAATTTTTCTTAGACGTAATGATAGGAGACGTTATGACCCGCATGGCCAAAGCTACCCTAAGGCATTTTCTTTCACGAGCAAATTGCCCATCATGCATGAATAGACATCCTGTAATTAAGCAGCTTTTATGATCATAGTGCCTATCGTATATGAATAGACATCAGGAAATTAACCATTGTTTTGTATTTAAAACAAGAGATACTATTTGTAGATGCCTTATCTCAATATATATTGTTTCTAGTAATGATTCTTGTTCCAATTGCAAATGCAACTTCATGGAAAATGAAATATCTGTAGGGACTGAGCAGCTGAGCCTAATTTGACTTGAGATTTAGGCCTACTGGAAGAAAATATGCTACAAAACAAGAAAATAGTAAACATTTTCATCAAAATCTGTGAAAAATTAACCTGTTTACATCATTTTACTTTTTAGGCCTTGTAATAAACAATGAAAATTGTATATGAATTTAGTGACATAACAACCATAACACTTATCAATCTTCTTATGTTAAGTTGTTAACTTATTGTTTTTCAAATCTCCACCGAAGTTATTTGAAAGGGAGCAGTGGGATATGGCAAAGAAAAATTGGTATCTCCATCATATATGCTAGCATGTTTTACAAACACCCAACTGTAAACAGGTAAAAGAGAATATGTGTTAATATATGAACAGAGCCGGATGTTATCTTCATCGCTTGTACAAGGGGGATACAAATGAAAGTAACTCAATATTTAAATTTGGGGTAGTTTGCACATTCTGGTAAAAAGACCTTATTCAAAGTGTTATTGCAAATCATGAACAAAAATACAAAACTGTGTCAGAACATAACAGCATTATACTGATATATCGGAACTTACACCCACGATCTATTATTGTTGATCTTTTGATTGAACACTGTTGGAACGTGATTTAAAATATAATCTCATAACTTTGTCAAATCGTTGTCTTCCTATTTAATAAATGAGAAATGGGACCGTGCCTAAAACCCGACAAGATCTAAATGCATGTGTTGCTGACTTTTTCTTTAATCTTGTTCAAAATAAAAGGAGAGGAAAGAAAACAGTGTGCAACCCACCAACAGACCAACCAAAAGACAGATTTTGTTTGTCAATTGCAGTATGAAATTATATAATTTTGATACCCGCAGTATGAAAGAGGTCAATTTTAATACCTGCAGTATGAGTATTCAACAAAAGAATATATTGTAAAAATATAAATTAACAAAGTAAAGATCTGCATTACGAAAATTATGTAAAAAGACACCTCTGCACTGGCGGCACACACAAATGGAAGTGCTTTGGGATGTTGGGGCTTTGCACCAGGACTTCGACCCTGGATTTGACATAATTTTTTAGCAATTTCCTGCTACCAACCTTACGATAAATGTAGGGCTTCTGGGGGCTTTGCCCCTAGATTTGGCACAATTTGAAACAATTTTCTCCTATCAAAATCATGAGAAACGTATATTTTCCAGGGACTTTGCCCCTGGGTCTCCACCAGGGCATTGCCCATAGATTTGACAGGTTTTAAAGCAATTTTCTTCTATCAAAATCAAAAGAAACGTACAGGACTTTCGAGAGTTTCATCCCGGGGTCCTTACCAGGGCTTCGCTCTTATATTTGACACAATTATTGCTAACAAAAGTGCAGCCTGATGGTGGATTTGATACGAGTTTAAGCAACTTTCTGTCAGCAGATTAGTCTGTTGTTATTAAAATTACAACAAACAGAGATTTAACCTTGCATGGTGTGGACACCATACAAGTTAAGCAGTTCTCTGCTCTTAAAATCATGTGAAATGCAGGGCTTGAGGAGACCTTGCCACCTAATCCCCTACCAGGGCTTCGCCCTGGAATTTAAACACTGATATCTAAATGGCAACTCCCTGCTTAACGATGCAATCCAAACGGTGCATGCCAATTTAAATCTATGTGCTCGACATTGGGCATTTTGGGCAATTAAGGGGGCTCCAGAATGCCATCCTACCCACCACACATGACCCACCACGCCACTACAGAAACCTATGGGCAAATTGGCGGATCCACGGGGCCAACGGTGCCATGCACCCCCCCCCCATGGCCAAGGTTCACAAAACGTCATAGGTATAAGCCATGGATACATGTTGGAGTTGAGGACAACGGTATTTTCCTCAATTTGACTATTCGTTGAATTAGTTATCATTCATTAGCAATACTTAGTGATTTGGTCCCCCATCTAATTGCATACGTGCCGCCGCCGATGCTATACACAAATAAATCATCTTTAGTTCTTATATGGTACTTGCAGGAGGTGCCCTTTTGAAAGTTATATTAAATCATACTAGGTCATTCTTGAAGCTTATAAACAACAGGGGAATTCCACTCACTCATAAATCCTACATAGTAGATAAAAGATGTAACATACATAAAGCATATCATATACAAGTGGCCCCAACACTGAGAGCCGTGGCCTGGGAGTGGGAAATTCTCCCAATAATTTTTAAAGCAAGCATTGGCAACATTGGTCCTGGCTGCCCAATATCAAACCCCGGGTCATAGGCGGGATTTGCTTACCGAAAGTGGGGAGGGGGGGAGGTAAAAGTGGGGAAAGGGGTGGGGGAAATTCACAAAACCACGCTATAAGATACAAAAAATCACCATACAAAAGTATACATATGGAAAAAAGTGGAGGTTGGGGCAAGTGTGCCCCTTCTTCCCCAAATCCTGCCTATGCTCAAACCATATATGTGGTGGAACCAGGGCCAGGGGGCACATTCCCCCACCTTTCCAAAAACTGACAAAAGTGTCCCTTTCTAAAAATAAAAAGTGCCTCTCAATTACTGTGCAAATGAAGTGAAAATTCCATAAATGTGGAACTTTTTGCCCGGCCTTCGGCAACAACCCTTTTTTTTTACCTCTTTGGCCAGTTGACCGGTTTTTTTAAGGAAATTTCTACCCCTCCATAGGCGTATGGGAGACATTTGAACTAGGATGGGAGAGGAGGGGGGGGGGGGGGGGTCGCGGTCTTGATTTTGCCTAAATAAATGGAAATAAATGGAGCTCTCTCCCCCATCCAAACCAAAATTTAAAAATAAAGTATGGAAACCCAAAAGAAGTTGTGTTTACGATTGTTCTGGCAAAGATATCAATTATTTTCTGCATATCATTTGCATATTTTCTCTCAATATTCATCAAAGCTTCCCGAAAATGAAGGGATATTACACGAAAATTGAAGCAAATTTCACGAACATTAAGGATATTTTACTAAAATCCGTCGTCTCGCAAGACAGTAATAAAAAAATTGAAGAAAGTTTCCAGAAAATGCAAAAAGAAATTGCACAAAATTGAAAGAGATTTCCCGAAAATTGTAGATTTCAAAAAAAAAGAAGCCATGGAATCTGATTCTTCAAAATCAACTCGTTAGACCTTCATTGTTCCTTTAGGCAGTTAAGTCCCTTTTTATCCGAATATATCTAGCTGTTTTGCCTGAATATGTGCTATGCCCCCGGCCGGCGCCTCATACGCATATGCACCGTCCCCCATTCCCAGCGACAGCCTGGCCCACCGATCAACCGAGTTTGGATCAATGGCCCCGAAGGGAAATTGAGGACGGCAGCAGGCCATTAAAACGGGCTCAGCAGCCCCCGACGGGAGATTGAGGACGGCTATAGGTCGTAGAACAAAAACAAAATTAGTAATAGGTAACAATAATCAAAATTACTAAGGGGAAATTCCCCCACTTCCCCCCTTACCCCGACGCCCCGCCACTGGCTTATCTATGCAGCTCAACTATAGAACATTTAACCTTGAGAAAAGCATATCACATTCTTTATACATTCAGGTTTTGGTGTCCAGGGGCGTAGCCCCGGGAGCTACACAATTGTACCTCTTTTCTGTGTGAAAACAACACCCGATTTTGGTTTGAAAATGGTTGCTTTCAATTTCATTTTCATCAATTCAAATTTTCATGTAGGGAGCCTACTCATATATATTTTATTTATTTATCTATTATTATTGTTATTGTTATTGTTGTTGTTATTGTTGTTGTTGTTATTATTGTTATTAATATATCTACTATTTATCATTATTATTATCAATTTATTTATTTATTTCATTCTTATTGTTCTTATTCTTCTTCTTCTTATTATTATTATTTGTTTATTTCTTTTATTTTATTTATCATTATTAGTAGTATTATTATTATTGTTTTTATTATTATCATTATCATTATTATTATTATTATTATTATCATTATTGATTTATTATCATTATTTATTTATCATTAATATTATTATTATTATTATTATTATTATTATTATTATTATTATTATTATTATTATTATTATTATTATTATTATTATTATTATTATTATTATTATTATTATTATTATTATTATTATTATTATTATTATTATTATTATTATTATTATTATTATTATTATTATTATTATTATTATTATTATTATTATTATTATTATTATTATTATTATTATTATTATTATTATTATTATTATTATTATTATTATTATTATTATTATTATTATTATTATTATTATTATTATTATTATTATCATCATTTATTTATTTTGTTAATTTATTTATTATTTTTGGGGGGCGCAACAATATTTCGCCCCCAGCATATCATTTGGGGCGATCGTCCCTTACCCCATATCCCCTCCCCAGTAAGCTGCGCCTATGTGTCCTTGTAATTGCTAATAAGACAATACATTGATATAATGTTGAGCACATTGTGTACAAATTCATATAAAGAGTTTTTTTCTTCTTCCATAAACAGTAAAGAAAATAATTTGGGGATGAAAAGGGAATGGAAATTAGATAAGTATACTAACGAGTGACGACAACACACTATGTACATGGAAGTAACCAATCCATATCTCGTCCCATACGGCATGCCCGTCTCCTGACTCTCCAATCAACAGCCATGGGCGGGATTTGCCAAGATACAAAAAAAACAAATGCAAAATAAAAAGTGTGTGTATTAAGAGAAAGGGGCGGGAAGGGGGCGGGGCGGGATTCCATCCGTGTTCCCCTCAGATTCCACCTGGTCCGAGCCAAAACAAGACAAAATACAAGAGGGAAAAAGTATTGAAATAACAGAGAGCTGGTCTGAGGATATTTAGTCATTCGGTGTAAGCTTGGAGGAGGTACGGGTCTATAGTAAGTATTTCAAGGATTAGTTCAGTGGTCAAACAAGAGCATCATATACATGAAAGATACAAAATGATGAAGAAAGTACTTCAATTTGTGAAAAGATGCTAAAATTGTAAGTTCTGTTTCGAATGTGTATAGAACTTGAATCTTTACCAGCTGACTGGTGGACCATGTAAAAGTTGCTCCTTATTTACCCATCTGAGGTGCAGTTGGTCAGTGGTTAACTGATTACGTGAATTTGAGTTATACGGGTCCTTTAGGCATGCCATAAAACCTTTGGGGATGCCACGGGATCTTTGAGCATGGCACGGGACCTTTAGGCAGGCCACGGGACCTGTGGGCATGCCATGGAACCTACAATTTGGCGGGGGGGTGGCATTGCAAAATTTTAGGGGCCAAATTTGCCTTTTGTCTATTTAATCAATAAACAATATTAACCACAGGTGCAGACATTTCTACCTCTTTAGAAAGGTTGCCTCAGTGAAATAGCATACTTCCGGTTATTATATCAATTAGATGGTAATTAAACAGACATGATGAAATAACAGCCAGCATCCTCCCCACTTTTTTGTTGTGCAAAAAAACAACACGAATATGGCCTAGTGCCTAACCTGATATGACTTCACCTTCCTGGTTTTCCCGATTGGGAGTTAATATTGAAATATCAACAGAAAATTGAAACAATTTGTTAAACTGAAGGAAAATTTGGGAAGATGATTGAAAATTTTGGTCAAAATTATTCTCAAAATTTTACCTCATTTTGGACAACGTTTTTTCAAAATTAAAGAAAATTGTCTAATATGAGGGAAATTTCTCAAATTGTAAGAAAATTGCCAAAAATGAACGAAATGTCCTTAAAATTGTTAAACAATTCATCAAAATTTTAAAGGGAATGAATGAAATTCCCTGAAAATCAAAGAACAATTCCTGAAAATGAAGATAAGTTGAATGAAAATTTGGTAAATTTAGTGGACAATTTAGTCAGATTTGTCAACAAAGTTTCCGAAAATTAAAGAGAATTGACACATATCCTTCAAGTCGAAGAAAATTGCCTTAAACAAAATTGTCAAACATTCAACAAAATTTATCGGAAAGTGCACGAATAGAATGAATTTTCACAAAAACCGAAGAAAATTACACAAAAATAAACGAAATGTCCCTTAAATTGACAATCAATTCATCAAAGTTTTAAGAAAGCGCCCGAAAATGAAGAAAATTTTGAATTGAAGGAGATTTTCCGATTGGCAGCAACGTCAGTGGGTTATCAGTGCAAGATTATTTCACTTGTGACCGGAAAATTGTTTGTGAACAGTGAATCGATTGTGAATTTCTTTTAATTTCGTTTCACAATTTGGGGCATATAAGTCTATTTTGTTTGGGGCCAGACTTCTATTTGGGGCAGAATTTCATTTGGGTGGCCAGACCCCCGACACCAGACCCCCGTGGCTACGCCACTGCTTTCAGCTTTGCTATAAGGGCCTTACACCATACGAAAGTGCATCCCGGAGGTGGACCTTATTGTATGCCATGCATGCACGAGAACAATATTCACAAAATTGCCGCGTTATTGTTCCATGCATGCATCTGTATGTCTAATCTTAATTGAATTCAATACCCTTCTGAAAAAGCCCCAGAAAACCTTAAAATAAAAGAAGATTTTATGAAATTAGCATTTAACGTAGATTTTTTTGAGATTATTTCCATTTTTCAAGCACCTCAAGAGTTCGATCATTGCATGTGCATATCCACTCTTTAAAGAGCCGTAAGACAGTAAGATAACCTATTGTTGTCGATTTGGGGGTTGGTTTCGTGATTGTTCTGATTTGTTGTTCATTTTTAAATTCACCAACAACGAATTTAGAGAACAAGTTTTTTAAAGATAATTTTAAAGGAGATTTATATGGTTTGCCTTCAACCTTATGTCTGAACATTTGTTGTAACTTCCGATTATGCTTAATCCTTTACTTGAAAAGTATCAAGTTGTTCAACAAAAGTGCTGTTCAGAATGTCGCCATTGTCACGCTGTTTGTAACGGTAATAAGCAAAAAAGATGTTTTTTCTTCGTTGATTGTTTGGTTGTACAATATTGTTTCTTAGAACTTATAATCGCCTAACGCCTAGTACACTATTTTGTTGTTTTCATTCTATCAAGTTTTGTATATGGGTTGAGCGCCTTCTTCAAGGGCTCTTGCAGTCTTGTCGCGCAAATGAATTTACAATTTTTGAAACATAAAAGATGAGTTTTGTATAAGGCGTTTATTACCATAGCGTTTAAAGTTGGGGGAGGGGAAAAAAAGAAGGGAGGGGAGGACCAAAAAAACAAACACCATCTACTTTATTTGGTAATCGATGTTTGTATGGTTTGGCTTTGGTCAGTTTGTGCTAGGGAGCGGGTCCATGGTTAAAACGCCCATCTTTTACAAGTAACAAAAAAAAAACATAAATGAAGTTAATGATTTAAATAACAGCTAAGAAACGTGAATTGATTTCCATTTTCATTCACATAACGTAGCATAATATCTTCTATATTTGGAAGATGAAACCAAAGGGAATATTTTTAACATCTTTATCAGCAAGATCGAGTGTGTGTTTTAATACTTTTTGATCAATATTCATGTGTATTCATTCATCAGTTCATTCACCATCTCTCTCTTTTCAGAAAGAACCAACCAGGTTTCCGGATAAAAAAAGATAAAATTTCAACTCATATGACGGCTGACGTAAAATGAAACTCATTTCTACTATTAATCAGTCCCGCCTCTTGTCTGGGTGGGTTGAAAACAGCTCCTGCCCAAAACCCATCTCAAAGAAGAAGTATTCGCGTAGGATTAAGAAGAGACTAACTTATGGCCTAAGTCACTTGATGGGACAGTGCCACACTGCACGTTTGTTAGGATTTTCCATATCGTGACTTAAATATATATTATGATTTTCTTATTTTGTGGAAAGATTATATCAATCGACAGCTCGGTAAATAGATTATTGAATTACCTCCGTTTTGGTTAACTGATCGTTCCGTGGGATATCCGTATAATTCGCTACATTGTGGGATGATTTGAAAAGAAGCAATACAACAATTAATCTGTTAATCAACATTTTGATATGAAATATACAATTTTACGATGCTTTATAAATAAAAGAAAACCCAATTTGTGCTCTTTACAATACTTGTTTTAAATTCAGACAGTGCTTTCCAGTATCTGTCAACCACTGCAATATTTTGTAATTTTTTGCTTCATCATGGCAAAATGGAAATTGAATGAACGTGATAACTTTAACACCCTTTAGATTCAGGTATTTGCCTTCTTTGTAGTGCGCAAAAGAAAACTGACGAAGAAAAATATTTAGTTTTCATTTTGGATTAAACTTTCCATTCAAACTTCAATGCATGTTTATATGTCATACAAGAAAGCATTTACGAATGACAACGATTTATAAGTGACACTTAACCCCGCGCCAAGGTTGTATAGTGTGTGTACCTTTCAAGCACCAAAACCTTTTAATCAACTTAAAGTGACGTGGCAAAATAAATCCTGTATTTTCCTGCCATGAATATTTATAAATGGCATTGTAACAAGGTGATGCATAGTTTTATCGTCTCTATGCCCATAAGATTCTAAAGCATCACGACTCCCAGCGTTGGGTTAAGTCCTTTGTTACCCTTTTACACCCAAGTAGGCATTAACTGATCATACCAAGGAGGTACTTACTGTACCTCCTTGATCATACGATATCAAGAGAGATGTTAGTTCATCTGTGAATGTATTTCAAGAGACTTCTTTAAATCATGGTACCAGCACTACCAGACTACAGGATTTGGTTCTCTCTGGTGTTTCTTTCTCTAAAGATGCATGAGCGATCTGCAAAACGGTCATAGCTTTTCCATCGAAAACCGCGAAGAAACTCGTAACTTTCAGTTTAAAACGATAAAATGAGTGTCAGTCGTCGGAACCTAACCTTCCAATCGGCACGCATTGATTTAATTCGCCGAGGATATGATAAAGGGTATGAAGCCTATCGTATCTTATAAATCTCAATATGAAGTTGAATAATATTTGCGACACTTGCAAAGAGAAATGATTTCTTGGGTATATTGTAGAATTGTGCAACTTGAAGTTTACACATGACTGCATGAAGATCAACTTCAGTTAATAATTTGCTCACCTCCGATTGATTATTACATTCAATTGAGTTCGAATTTTCTGAAGACATCAGAACCATCTCTTCTGGCCAACGAAAGGGAGAAGGAAATGTACAAAGGGAAATAGTTTAACAAATAGTTTGACCGGAAAGATAAATCTCTTGATTTTATTGCTCTCCAGTTATATTTTCTAATTAAATAAAGCCATTCAGATTGTATGCTTGTTGCTTTATGAAGTTTTCTTGGTTGAATTAGGGATTTGCCATTTGTGATTATCATAGCGCCCACCATTTTTAACTTATCCGAACACAGTATATAAGCCCTCGTTAACCAAAACCATATACCAGAGATAAAAAAGCAACACACAATGCGGCACCGAATTAAACGGAAGCTGACGTTTTTGATCGTCCTGACGGTAATAGCGATGAGTTTGTACGTTTATAAGATGTACAACTTTAGACCTGCAGTGATTGAAGACGAATCTGTGTCGTTGCGCGCAGAACAAGAGCGGAATGAGCTTAAAGAATGGCAAGAATTGAAACAGCAGAATGAATTGAAAAAGCCGAATGAATTAAAAGAGCCTGATGAATCGGATGAATATAGCGAGCGGAATTATTTGATAAAGCAAAAAGAAATGAACGATTGTAAAAAAGAGCGCGTGGAGGATGGGTCAGGTAATGAGAGAGTTCCTGACAATGAATTAAAAGAGTCGGATGAATCGATGCATTCGGATGATTATAACGAGCGGAATTACTTAATAGAGCAAAAAGAAAAGAACGATTGTAAAAAAGAGCGCGTCGAGGATGGGTCAGGTAATGAGAGAGTTCCTGACAAAACTTACGAAAACATTCGAAAGAATTCTCAAGGAGAAAAGATTATCCCAGAAGATGGGGAAGTGGTTGAGGAGAGTCAAAGTAGTTTCAGCGCAGAGAATGGTGAAAAGAAACAAGAGGCTGATTATCCAATGGACAAATTGAATAAGGAGAACGATTCGCGATTGACTGAAAAATTGAAGCATGTAGCACAGGCTTATGGTTGCAAAAATGATTTAATGCGAACAAAAATCAAGACAATTATAAATGGTAGTGATGTAGTAGGTTCAAAAATAGTTGCAGCAATTTTTGATGCGATGAAAAAGTTAAGATCAAATTTATTTCCAGATAAGAAAGATCACATGACAGTTCAGGGGTCATCCTCTAATCATGAAGATCTGGAGTATCATTATTTCTTGGATCATAAGGATCCAAAAGCGATACATCTGTTTACGAAAATGTGGTCTAAGATGGACCCAAACATTAAACCACTTTATAAAGTGAAAGAGCAAGCTTACAAGGAAGTGCACAATATACAGGGCGGGGCCCTAACATTTGGACAAAAATGGGTGGTCATGAAACAATTCATGAAATTAATGGAGAGAGAGCAAAGATTACCAACAGTATTGAATATTGGATTTAAGAAAAGTGGCACAACAGCATTTGGTTGGTTCATGAGCCAACACCCTCAGATAAGCCATTCTTTTGGGATGGAAGTACACTTTTTTGATAAACCTGATGTAGAAAAAGGAATAGAATATTACAGAACACGTATGAATTTCACGAAGCCAGATCAGGTGGTATTCGAGAAAACACCAAGATACGTTGTTACCGCCAGCGCACCTAAAGACATGAAGAAAATGTTGGGCGATGACGTCAAATTCATCATTTGTGTACGAGATCCTGTCGCTCGTGCAATGTCGGATTTTAAACATGATTCTACACTTAAGCTTAAAAGAATCTGGAAATCAAATAACAGAACGGAGATCTTACGAAGGACGGAGGCGTCTGAAGGTGCGAGATTTGCCTCGTACGCGATAGGATCTGACGGTCTCGTTAACAAATCAATGGACGCTATTAGGACTAGCACCTACGCCATGCACTTTCAAAATTTTCTCTTGCAGTATCCCAGGGAAAACTTTATAATAGTAGATCACCAAGCACTTGTTAATAATGCCTTTAAAGAACTAAAACGAGTTGAAATGTTTTTAGGTTTAAGCTCATATTTTGAAGCGGACATGTTTGTTAATAACCCAAAGCGTGGAACTTGTTTCAAGAATAGGACAAGACCGTGTCCACCATTTAGTAGCC
The DNA here is from genome assembly GCA_020152595.1 of Chiridota heheva. Lineage (NCBI taxonomy): Eukaryota > Metazoa > Echinodermata > Holothuroidea > Apodida > Chiridotidae > Chiridota > Chiridota heheva. The sequence goes on along the minus strand of JAIGNY010000088.1, from coordinate 1,415,548 downwards.
TGGGGTTTTTGCCTCGGGCTGATCCGGGAGACAAAGTAATACAGAAATAACGAGACTACTTCAGACCTTCTAATAAGCAATTTGCCAAATTAGTCGGGAGGGAATTTTCCTGGGTAAATTTATGATGAATTGTAGGTGTTTATTGTTGATATGCAGACATTATGCAACTTTTCAAACGAATATTGTCAGAAATTTTCATGTGCATATATATGATACTATAAAAAACAAAATAGTGAAAAAATCATGTTAATATTTCGTTTAGTAGTTATTGTATTTTAAAAATTACACCAGTGTTACTGGTAAGCGAAAATCTACAATACCTCATAGCTGCACATCCTCAATCTGTATGTATTTCTACCAAATGTCTTTTTTCTTTTATTAGAAATATTAGGTGCATGAACAGGTGGGTACAATATATTCTTGTAACGCGCATGTTATCTCATTAATCAGGTAATTCAACTAAAATGTTTCAAATGATTTAGAAGTTGTATTTAATTTAAAAAGGAATTTAAAAAAGATCTTAGAATTGTAGCTATGACATCACACAGTTGTATTAAATATACTGCACCAGTCACTTTTCAACTACACAAAGTCTTTGAAATATGATAACTCATACAGTCATGAACGAATTAAGGAATTGACATATTTTTTCTCACTTACTTGTTTCTTTAAGTGTCCTTTTTTACATAATATCCACATGAAAAATCTTGGTAACATTCCTTTAACGAACGCAAAGTAATAGAGAAATTTAAATTGGTGATCTTTTTTTTATATTTTTTTTTTATAATTATTTTGCATTTAAAGGATTAGTTCACGGGTCAAGCAATTTCTGAATTTTATATCAAAGAAGACTTCAAAGAAAACATTATAATAAAAAAAGCTTTCAAAAATCTTTTTTCGTTAAGGAGATACTTAAATTTAAAGTTAGGTATATTATTTGTGTAAAAACGACTGGAATCAGACTAGTTGTGATGTCACAGCGTGAGATTCCTCAAAATCTTTGTGTATTCTATCATATTTTGTCCTGTGATTTTGTGACTTAAAACCATTGGATATGTCAGGAAAATAGTAAACCAGAATCTAGTAAATGTTATTATGATTTATCACCTGAAGAAAGTCCGAGGGAAAAAAAAATCAAATATTGAAAATTGAATAAATTTTCTTTAGAAAATATTAGCAATTGGTAGGAATGTGAGGTAGGGGAGTCAACATGCATAGTAGACTTACTACATCAGTCATTTCTTCACAGATGAGACAGAACTTTAACCTTGAATATCTCCTTACTGGATAAGGCTTTTGAATCTTTCTTCACCATTTTGTTTCTCTTCACCTCTTTCATATAAAATGAACTTGATTGACTACTGAACTAATCCTTTACATCTCGCACAAATTAATGGGGAATGTAAATTTGAATGTATTAGTATCTTTGCCAATAGTTTTATGAGAGGTGGAGGAGCTTAGACCACATGTGTCCCTGCGTATTCCAGTTGGCCTACTCTATACGCCAACACATTCAAACTTGAAAAAGTATAGTTCTTCGGGCATGATGTATTGCATGATACAGTATTTCAAAGGTGCATAGCTCTTTATGTGGATAGTTTATTAGCTATTTAATATTTGATATTTTAGAATCATCATGATAGTAGAAACTTCGTAAGTCGTAATATGGTAATATGTTGAAGAAAAAAAAAACAATTGTTGTATGCAAAATTTGTGATGCATAATGGTAATAAGGAATAGAGCTCAAAATCTGTATGTGTATCTGTATATTTCTTGCCCTAAACTGCTAAAAGGCCAGTTGTCGCACGGGATAATGAAATTCAAATCTTGTGTTTTGATTGGTCAAAACACAATTATCCAGTGTGCACTTACATTGATAAGCCAATCAGTATCGTTTTGGATTAAATTGTATGCCGTTACATTTTAATCACGATAGATGGCCTTTAAACTTAGGTAGGATTAGCTTTATTTGAAGAAAATAGCACAAAGTTTTACCAAAATGGTTTAAAAACTTAACATTTTACAACATTTTGAATTATTAAAGCGTATAGTATAATCTATGCAAATTTGATAAGAATTGGGACATTACAAAAAGAAAACCTATGATTTTGTTTTTGTTTATCAATGCTTCACCAACGTAACTCACTTTTCTGGATAATATAACATTGTGTTCATACCTTTAAGTTGAACGTTCTTGAAAGAATAAATCTGGTTTAATTTCACTTGTTTTAGTAGAATTTGCGGCATAGTCAGTCGTGGAACAAGGAAATAAAATTCACCCTGCGAGGGTTGCACCTTCCCAATTGCATGATTTCTACCCTGTTGGGAGGCCAACTTGAGAAATTATTAACATAAAATTGAAAAAGAAATGGGTCAAATAGGAGCAAAATTTGGTAACCTTAGTTTCAGTAAAATTTGGCAGTATTTCTCGAAAGTTGACAAAAAATTCCCGAAAATAAATTATATTGCTTGAAAATAAGCATAATTGCCTGAAAATCAAGAGAATTTACCCGATGTAAAAAATAATTGCCCGGAAATTGAATGAGATTTCCTGAAAATGATTGAAAATAATAGATTTCCCAATTAGCAGCAACGTTAAACTTAAACTTGGGAACTTAATTTACCAGTGCATTTTTAGCTCAACCATCACACGAGTGTTGAGTTGAGGTTGTAAAATCGAAAAAAAGATTCAATTTTTGGCCTTTAAATTTTGTAATCATTGTAATTTTGTAGTTATGGCTAAGAAAAGGTGCAAAATTGACATACTTTTGGAGATATTATGTGGTGTAATGTTTCACACAAGCTCCACTCAGGCATTTTCTTTCACGAACAAACTGCCCATCATGCATGAATAGACATCCGGTAATAAGCAGCTTTTATGATCATATTTTAATAACTTCTTTCTCTCTTTCCCTCCCTTCCTCCTCTCCTTCTCCCTATCCCTCCCCTCTCTCTCTCCCCCTCTCACCCCTCCCCTCTCTCTCTCTCTTTATCTCTCTCCTCTCCCTCCCCTCTCTCTCACTCTTTCTCTCTGTCTGTCTGTCTGTCTGTCTGTCTGTCTGTCTCTCTCTCTCTCTTTTGATCTCGATCGATCTCGATCGATCTCGACTAAATCTCGACTGAGGACTTGACATTAAAAACTTTCATTATGCCATATTTCTTTTTTATTGACAACAAATAACCACAGGCCGGACACTCAAAAAAATATAAACAAATACAAAATTCAAAAGGTTGAGCATCAGCATCAGTGATACTCTGGTTTCCGCTTGTAACCGGAAACTTTGTTTAGTTATTTGCACTCCTCCAAACAGTGGCGGCGCCAGGATTTTATGATGGGGAAGAGAGTGCTGCAGCTTTCACTCGAAGGGGGCAAAGAACATAGATCGTACAAAATAGGCCTATGTGGCTTTACAATGTTTTTTAGGGTGGGGATAAAGCAGGGCCTTTCTCCCGTAACACCGTCACTGCCCTCAGAAAATGATCCTTCATACGCTCCTGGACAGAGTCATATAACAATGGATAGTTTATGCACCCCAAATATATGTGGGTCTATACGAATTTGCAAATGAATATCCCAAAACTTCCAAACGTTTTGAAACTGACAAATTCACTGATCTTATGTTATTCAAATAGAAGGTTGTCTTTACAATTATCTGGGCCTATTATACACTGTAATTAAACAGTCACAATATACTGATAGATTCGTGTATTGTTTTGCTATAACATTTCGCTAGCTGGCAAATATAGACACAGTTTCGAAATTGTTTTTCCTGAAATTATCGAATCATTAACTGATTAAGAAATATCACAATGCTGTTGGTAATTTGCCTTAATGAACACGAACACTATCTTTATACAGTCTTGTAATGATTATTATTACCAAAGAGCTTCCACACACATATAAGTTTCAGTGTCCAAAGTTATTCTTAAAAACATGCCAGTCTTTTCTGTTCGACACTTCATAGATATGTGCTGCTGCTGACACTTAGTCATTATTGAAATTACTGACAGGAATAGAAATGTAACTTATACTTTCAGAGAAAATGCAGCATTAACTAACATTCCACACGGATTCGTGAATTTAGTTAAGACCAATTCTTGCCAAAACAGAAAAGAACAAGTGACCTTCAAAATGCATGTATTTATGTATGTGTGTGTGAGGGAGGGGGGGAAGTAGGGGTTGGAGGGGGAAGCCATCAGTACACCTGGGCAAAAGTGTGTTTGACTCGTTTATACAGTTGTTTACCATGGGGTGATGAAAGTTGAATTGCATTATATTTTTCATATTACGATACATTTCCGCTTTAATAAGCTGTGGATTGCATTGTTCACACCTCATTAATTAGCGTGGCGTATGGTTTACAATTTTAGGGTAGACACAGTTTCACCAAGGTGGCACGTCCATGTGTACTGCATGTGCTGTACTCTGTCCGTCTTCTCCAACCTCTTTCACCTCTGACAATCTATAATCTCTCAGACACAATTTTACCATCGCTGCCATGATGCTGGTAAACTTCAGAAATCAAGGAATTAAGTTGCTACCGAAACGGTTACGGTAACCTGATTTTTACGAATCACTAAATATTCTTTACCACTAAAGTATCTTAGATAACTCATTCTTGAATACTCAAAATGTAACAAGATAGATTTACAGTACCGTTGTGTGGATGAGAATAATTCTTCTATTATTACTCCCTAATTTCGGATAATGCTCTTTGAAAATCATTTTTTGTTTTCATTTGATTAACATTTGGTTTGAATTTGCTCAAGCTATAGTTAGACTTCACCTTTAACTATATATATATATATATATATATATATATATATATATATATATATATATATATATATATATATATATATATATATATATATATATATATATATATATATATACATATATCTATATATATCTATATATATATATATATATATATATATATATATTTATATATATCTCTATATCTATATATATATATATATATATATATATATATATATATATATATATATATATATATATATATATATATATATATATATATATATATATATATATATATATATATATATATATATATATATATATATATATATATATATATATATATATATATATATATATATATATATATATATATATATATATATATATGCATGTATATATATATATATGTATATATATATATATATATATATATATATATATATATATATATATATATATATATATATATATATATATATATATTTATATTTATAAACCGCATGAAACCATACAATTATTATTACAAATCAATTAAAATAAATTTCCAAAAATTACTTGGTAGAAATGCATTTAATAACAGCCAAAGTGCGGTAGAAGTAGGGAGGATGCACTTCATATAAGGGCGTGATTTGTTCTCAGAAAAGTACATGTAATGTTAAATCATTTCAGAGTTGATTTTTTCTGCTCAATATTTTTGTTTCAAAGGGATCCCTTCTAACACTTATGCGCATACATCACTATGGAAATTAAAGATTCTGTTTACCATATGATGTTTATCTGTTGATGCATAACACTGTCTCTAACCAAAGAGCTTCTCTTTGCTCGAACCAAAGAACAATCTTAAAGTCCAAACCGTAAATGGATAGCTGGATGGCCTTCATTCTCTTAAAAGATTTAAGGTGATGAGGAAGAAAGATTTTTTTTTTTTTTTCGATCTTCATTTCTTCGACCCTGAAGTACAAGAAGTAAAAAAGAACATTTTATTACATATCAACAATTGAACTGAAAGACTATGGGATGGTATGCGGATGTTTTTGTCAAACTGTAGAGGGCGTTTGTAAAACAGTTTGGGTTGTTTGATTTGGGTTGGTTTGGTTCGGTTTGGCTCGGTTTGGGTCAGTTTGGCTCGGTTTGGCTCGGTTTGGCTCGGTTTGGCTTTGGTTGGTTTGGTTTGGCTCGGTCCATGTTTTACAAACACCCAACTGTAAACAGGTAAAAGAGAATATGTGTTACTATATGAACAGAGCCGAATGTTATCTTCATCGCTTGTACAAGGGGATCAAATGAAAGTAACTCAATATTTAAATTTAAGGTAGTTTGCACACTCTGGTAAAAGCACCTTTTTTAAAGTGTCATTGCAAATCATGAACAAAAATACAAAACTGTGTCAGAACATTAAGCATTATACTGATATATCGAAACTTACACCTACGATTTATTATTGTTGATCTTTTGATTGAACAGTTGAAGCGTGATTTAAAAAATATTCTCATAACTTTGTTAAATCGTTGTCTTCCTTTTAATAAATGAGAAAAGGACCGTGCCTAAAACCCGACAAGATCTAAATGCATGTGTTGCTAATTTTTTCTTTAATCTCGAATACAATAGGAAGAGAGAAAAGAAAAGTGTTCAGCTCTCCAACCAAAAAACATACCCTTTAGTATGACATATTTCTTTTGGCAATTGCAGTATGAAATTATATAATTTTGTAAGAAGTCAATTTTAATACCTGCAGTATGAGTATTCAACAAGAGAAAATATTGAAAAATTACAAATTAACAGATTAAAGACCTGCATTACGAAAATTATGTAAAAAGACACCTCAGTACTGGCGGCACATACAAATGGAAGTGCTTTGGGGCTTTACACCAGGACTTCGACCCTGGATTTGACACAATTATTTAGCAATTTTCTGCTACAAACCTCGCGATAAATGCAGGGCTTCTGGGGGCTTTGCCCTTAGATTTTGCACAATTTGAAACAATTCTCTCCTATCAATTTCATGAGAAACGTATATTTTCGGCGCTTTGCCCCTGGGTCTCTATCAGAGCTTTGCCCATAGATTTGACCAAATTTAAAGCAATTTTTTGCTATCAATATCAAGAGAAAGGTATAGGACTTCCGGAAGCTTCACCCCGGGGTCCTTACCGGGCTTCGTCCCTAGATTTGACACAATTATAAGTAATGTTTTGCTAACAAACGTGCATCCTGATGGTGGATTTGACACGAGTTTAAGCAACTTTCTGTCAGCAGGTCAGTCTGTTGTTATTAAAATTACAACTTGAACAAACACGGATTTAACATTGCATGGCGTGGACACAATACAGGTTAAACAGTTCTCTGCTCTCAAAATCACGTGAAATGCAGGGCTTGAGGAGACTTGCCACCTTAATCGCCTACCAGGGCTTCGCCTTAGAATTAAAACACTGATATCTAAATGGCATCTTCCTGCTTAATGGTGCATGTCAATTTAGATCTATGTGCCCAACGTTTTACTCTTATGGGCATTTTGGGCACTTGGGGGTGCCAGAATGCCACCCCCCATTAACACATGACCCACCACGCCACTACTGGTACCCATGGGTGGATTGGCGGATCCAAGAGGCCAACAGGGCTATGTCCCCCTCCCATAGCCAAGGTTTACAAAACGTCATAGGTATAAGCCATGGATACATGTTAGAGTTAAGGACAACGGCATTTTCTCCAATTTGACTATTCGTTGAATTAGTTATCATTCATTAGCAATACTTAGTGATTTGGTCCCCCATCCAATTACATACGTGCCGCCGCCGATGCAATACACTGTTGTTTTATATGGTTTTGCGTACTACAAATAAACCATCTTCACTTCTTGGATGGTACTCTGCTTGCCAGTGGCAGGGGCCGTAAAGCACGTCCCGTGGATCAAACCATTTGGGTCAAAATTTCAAGTTTTGGGTAAAAACCTTCAATTTTGGGTAAAACATCCTCAAAATCTTTAATTTTTGTCAAATTTTGAACTTTTAGAAAATCTCCTACAATTCATTTCCTTAAATTTTTTGGAAATTTTCTTCAATTTTAAGTACGCTTTTTTTAACTTTCGAGAAATTTTCGAGAAATTTTACCACAATGTCCAATACCTTTTTACTTAATTTTACCATTTTTCCATTTTATGTCAGTGTGTTATTTTTTTATATAAATATTTTTTAATGGAACATTTTGGAATTACAAAATGCTCCAAATCGCAGAGCTTCCCTGGACCCCACGAAGAGTTCTTAATCGGGACCCTGGATTCGCGTCGTTAAGCGCATGCGTCGCATGCGCAGTGGCGCTTTACGGCACCATGTGTACTTCAACTCTTCAATGACAATCTGTTGTTACCAATTTTGTCCCAGAAAAAAAAATAGCCTACCCCTGGATCCGTCCTTGCAGAAAAGATTTACAAAATAAAATAAAGGTCCCGATATGAGATTCAGACTCCAAAAGTCGGGTATTGCAAACAGAAAATGAAGTTGGTTATACTGTTATACTAATACCGACACGATCGATATTTGTTTTCAATTTTTTTTTTAACAAAAATTGTACGGCGTCATATCGAATAACGCAGATCTTGTTTAAAGCTTTAAATTTGGGAGCATGTTGATATATGTTTAATCCAGGGCGCAACAATAGAATGGGAAGGGTGCATGGGTAAATCCAAAGGGCCCGAGCAAAAATCAAGAACTGAGGGGGAGGGGGGGGGGGGGGTAGCAGTGATACTGCGATATGTTTGCTATAAGGTCCTAAACTCGACATTACATACGGACCCCAGAACAGTGGCGTGGTGGCAGGGAAGACCAGGGAAAAAAACAAACCCACTAAAGCTTTCTGAAAAGGACACCGAATGCTCACAGGGGCTGCAGCTACCATTTTTGACATTTTATTTTATAGAAAAACGTAAGGAAGTAGTTAGGATTTAAAATTCAGATTTTAACTTTGCGTTTTTGATTCATTTTTTAAAATAGTATAAAAAAATCATTTTGGACAAATGTGTCTGTGTTTATCATTTTACTAAATTTATGATATGGCGGGAATACTAAAATGTTTCAAAAATCTAAAAAAATAGTTGCTGACAGCATTGATAATACGAGCGAATTATCTGATAAGGAAGTAACGCCAGGAAGAGCCATGATAAAAATGTCAAGAGGAAGAGGAGGGAAGGGGGAGGGGGCAAGTCAAACCAAACCAGGGAAGTAGCCAAGATAAAATGTCAGGAAAGGAAGTCAAACCAAAACATGCATTATGTGCATGATAACGTGTTTTAGGAGCAATTTTGTCATGATTAATGAAACATATTGGGACAAGAGTCTTATAATGTCGGAACAGAGAGAAAATTGGAAAACTTTGATAAAATCATTGGAAATTTTGATAAAATTTGACATTTCCTAAAATATGATGGGTTTTTTTCGAAAATCGAAAAAAAAAAATTTTGAAATGAAGAAATTTTCCAAAAATTTGAAACTCACAAAATCAAAGAAAAATTGTCCCAAAATGCAAGAAATTTCTAAAAATAAAAAAATTTTGTAAACTAAAAAACTCAAAATTGAAAAAATCTGAAAATCAAAAAAAAATCGTTCATAATTGAAGGAAATTTACCGAAAATTGAATAAATTTACCAAAAATTAAAAAAAAATTGCCTTAAACTAAAGGAAATTTTCCAAACATTGAAAGTAATTTACAGAAAAAAAAAACAAAAAAAAAAATTGGATTAAAATGTTGCAAAATGTAAAAATTTACCAAAATTTAAGAAAATTGACCGAAAATAGGTAAAAATGCCCCAAAATGAAGAAATTTTCTGACAATTGTAGAAAATTGCACAATAAGAAATTGCGCAAAATTGAAAGACAGTTTCCCAAACATTAAAGAAAATTAACAAAAATTTGAAGAACATTTAACAAAAATTGGAGAAAAAATGCTCCCAAATGATGGAACTTTTACTATAAAATCGAAGAAAATTATACGAGAATGAAATGTCTGGAAAAAAAATTTACGAAAATGATCTCATGGTAAAAAAAGTATCATTGAAAAATCTTAGAGCCATGAAATGTCCGGTGATAACGTGTTTTAGAAAATTTGTCATTATTAATGCAACATAAACAAGCAGTGACTTCTGAATGATCTCATGGTAAAAAATGATTGCATCATCGAAAAATCTTATTGAAGAAAAATGCCAAAATGCCACTGTACAATTCAACATTTCCCGATAATTAAAAAAACTTACCCTCAAAACCTTTTCCAGAAAATTGCCCAAAAATGAAGAAATTGTTCCGAAAATTGCATGACAATGAAGGAAACTTTTCAAAAGTTATTTAAAATAGTGATTTTCCGAATACAATTCCCGAAAATTAAAGAAAACTACCCAAAACCTTTGAAAAAATTGCCCAAATGAAAAATTGAGGAATTGCTACAATGAAAATTAAAAACTTGAAATTGCCCCGTAAAAGAAGGAAATTCCCCAAAATTGAGGAAAAGCTACTGAAAATTGAAGAGAAATTGCCCCAAAATGAAGGAAATTTTTGAAAAATGCAGGAGAATGAAGGAAATTTCCCAAAGATTGAACAGTCCGGTTCGTACCCCTGATCAGAACAGTTTTGTTCTCCCAATAGGGGGGGATCCTTTACAGAAGATTAGATTTAGATCTGTAGATTTTGTTCGGGAACTATTTTTGACAATATTGCTATATGTCTGTATGTTAGTTAATTTTAACTTATGTGTTTGATTCTTGTGTTATTTCTATACAAACTTTGAATTTGGATAGATGCATTGTGGGATACTTCTGTAAAGGATTCCCCGATCGGGAGAACAAAACTGTTTTTCCGATCAGGGGTACAAGCCGTACTGTTGAAAGAGATTTCCGAAATATTGAATGAAATTTCCCGAAAATGTATTTAAATATAAAAAATAACTAAGAATTACCTCATGGTTAAAATAGGTACAATTTTCTAATAATGTTAAAATGGTAAAAATATCCAAAAAATATGCTAAAAGTTCAAATATTTCCCTCTTCAATCTTCAATTTCTGACCAAAAATCTTCTATTTGAAACCTAACCTCTTCACTTTTGAATCACAATTGTTCAATATTTGACCCAAATATTTAATTTCGGATCGAAAATCTTTGATTTTGAACCAAAACTCCTCAAGGTTCATTTTTAGAAGAAAAAAGTTTCTAGAGAAGAGAAGTTTCCAAATACGGGACAAGATACGAACCTTTTTTTTTGTACTGCACGCAGCCCAAATCCTTTAATTTATGTCACCTGGCCACACACACGTACACCAGTCAGCCAGTACACCTATGTCTCACCAATTTTCGCCACTTTATTTCATTATTGTAAAACAAATTAAAGTTTTACCCCTCTGCCCCTCTGGTACTGCCCTCAGTTCGAGGGTCGTAGGAAGGCCACCTCTCAACGGGAAAGAACCATCAAGAGTTCCCGGTTTCAAGCAGAAAAGTGACTAATCTGTGACTAAAGTGCTAATCGGGAAATCTGCTTCATTTTTTAAAAGTTTAATTTTTTTGGAAATTTCATTCGTTCTCTTACAATTTGCGGAAAAATTTTCTTCGATTTTCGGATACATCAAGAAGGATTGCCAAAATTGAAGGAATATTCAGCGTTCAGAAAATTATACTACTTGAATTGAATAATAATTGATTGATGTGGAAACTGCTAAGTTGGCCGACGGTCAAGATGGTAACTAAAATGTCAAACAAGATGTCTGCCACGATGACAGCGAACATGGGTGCCAAGTAGACCGCGGAACGAATATCCCAAACGGGAGCTTATCGACCTCCTGGTATGGTGATACCCATCTGCCCATAATTATAGACGGTATGTAGTCATTTTGTTCAATGTTTGCAATACGACTTCACAGAAGACCTTTACAGGGGCAGATATCTGGATATAGGAAAAGCACAAACAGGGGATTCTGGTTATTATTGAAATAATAAAATATGTTGGAGCTTTTTCGGAGGGGTGGTTTCAACCCCCAGAGCCAAGAGCAGAGCCAGGATAAAATATCAGAGGGGCAAGCCAAACCAAACCAGGGATGATGTGATAACGTGTTTATGAGCAGTTTTGTCATGATTAATGGAACATATTGGGACTAAGGTGATCTTATAAGCCGGGGAAAACGTACTCTGAAAGGATTACACCTTTCCAATTGCATCTTTTCTTTCAAGATAGATATCCCAAGCATTGAAGGAAATTTTCTTAAAAATTGATGAAAATTTATCGAAAATCGGAGAAAAAAACTGAACCAAGATAAAGAAAATTAACCAAAAAATACACGAGAATGAAAGAAATTTTTCAAATACGGAAAGCGATTTTCCAAGCATGGAATGAAATTTCCAGAAAATTTAAGTAATTTACCGGAAATAGAAGAATTGCCCTAAAATAAAGGAAATTTTTCAAACATTGAAAGGGATATCACAAACATTGAAGAAAATTTCCTGAAAATTGAAGAAAATTACAAGAGAATGAAAGAAATTTCTTGAATATTTAAAAAAATTCCCAAACATTGAATGAAATTTCCCAAAAATTTAAGTAATTTACCTAAAATCGAAAACAAATTGCCCCAAAATGAAGGAAATTTTCCGAAAATTGTACAAGAATAAAGGAAATTGACCAAAAATGAAAAAAATTCCCAAACGAAAATTGGTCGAAAATAAAAAATAAAAAATCCAAACATTAAAGGGAATTTCCAGAAAATTGAAGAAAAGTTACCCATAATCTAAGAAAATTTACCCAAAATAAATTCCGAAAATTGCACGGGCATTAAAGGAAATTTCACGAAGTTTGAAAGAGATTTCCATGAAATTTCCCATTTACAAGGAGGGATTCTGGGAATTGTTAAAGTAATGAAAAATGTTGGAATTTTTTGGAGGGGGTGGGGCGTTCCCAACCCCAGAATCCCCTCTAAATCCGTTACTGTTATATCATATATAATGCTATAACATTTTGTGAATGTATACTTTTTACTCCAAGTGGAAATCTGCAATCTCAATATAAAAGACAACAATATATGCATCTGAATGTTTCAAACAACTGTTTCTGTCAACAAAAAAACCTAGTATTTTCCTTGGTTCTCGTATTTCACAAACGGCGTGGTGAACATATGAGAATGTCATAACATTTTAAGGTACTTCATCGAGTTTTAAGTCTCACAGGTTCCTATCTTGTAGTTAAATAAAACTTGAGTTTACACTATAGTGAACCATTGTTATGCGAAATTTGATTTTTTTTCTTCTTTAAACTACTACTGTGCAAGAAATATGTAAACAATTTGTATAGATTCTTTACTTACTTTTGTTGCATGATAAAGTTTCAACGTAAACAGGTAAATCACTAACTATTCTCTTATCTTCATCATCTTATCTGTTTCGTAAAGTCACAAAAAATTTTTGCAGACATGCATGTACTATGTAGTATGTTGTCCTGAATTAACATTTACTGAAAAAACAGCAAATCGAAATAAAATATGGTATTCCCAAAGGGAAGTTTTTCTCTACTACTTATTATACTTGTACATCGTCATAACGTTATTCAGAATATATCCCTTCAAAGTATTTTACATGCATATGAAGGAGCAGGTTCATTTCAAATTTTAATCTGGTACGTACTTTCTCAAAGGGGCATCATATTCGATCATTGTCCACTGTCCTCAAAGCTTTATTTAATATATTCATATGCATGAAGAAAAAAACTCCATGATATTCAATGCCATTTTTGTTTTTTGGGGTATTATTCAGTTAAACCCATTGAAGCTGATGGAATGGAAAACTTTCTTATGTTCAACGGTTTAAAATACGTGAGAGAGAGAGAGAGTTGAACACACAATTACAATGACGGGGTCGTCGCCTGCGTATTCGGTTATGATAGTAACAATGCTATCACGAAACGCTTAATACGACCCGGACGAGAACACAGGTACGACGTACGGACAGACATAACATCGACAACCAAGTCAATGTCCACGGCCTTTGATAACCAGTTGTGGTGCACTGGCGAATTAAAATACGTTCACTTTCAATGCCTTAAATGAAAGTTTTCACCCTCCTATTAGGGTGTTTCTGCTGACGTCATGGCCACGTGACTTTGTTTACATCGTCATTTTGCCATCGATCAAAACCACTGTCGTCTGCTGTTAACTTAATTAGACTTACATACGTTTGCATGTTGTTATATAAGATTATCTTTGTAAGATAATTATGCTGAAATCTTGTTGTGCAGTTGGTTGCACTAATAGATGTGTGCGGGGGAATACAAAGACATTTTTTCGATTTCCATCTGATCCTGATCGACGTTCGAAGTGGGTTTCTGCTGTACGACGTAACGGCTATCAACCTACGGTAGGCCTTGCAGCGAGCACTTTATATCAGGTATGTAGGCTTTGTCTGAGTATAACGAACAATCAGATGGCGATAACGTTAAATTAACTCTTCGTATACCCGGTGAAAATATAACTTACCTAAGGAAAATATGTAGAAAAATCGGAAGCGAGCAAAAAAAACTGCAATCAGTAAAATTCGCTGAACTGGTACTGGTAGCTTAGTATGTTTGCATGTAGTATGTTTGTTGTACGTGTGATGTGACTGGGCTGTGTGAAGACGCGTGAAACGCAGCGACGCCGCTGCCTGCAAAATGGAACCCAGTTGAGTTAGAGTCACGTGATGAAATCCCTCTATATATTCTGAGGACTTCAATTCAATTCAATTTATTGATAAACTGGGCCATCGGCCCTTGACACATATACAAAGCGTAATACAACAAACAAGTGATATACAGTAACAATTAAGGGATCGCAATCCATATAAACAAAATTGAATAAAAATTTAAAATGCGAAAAACAATAGACTGATAAATAGTGGCATGATGTTAATCGGCAACATGATTTTGACGGGCTTTCATGGCATATTTGATTAAAAAGATATAGTACATGACAGGTATGCTTAGAATCTGTAATCAAAATTCTTTTGAACTTTAACCTCTCTGGGTGCGCTTTGTAGTACTGCGGTAAAAACCTCTTACGAATAATCGATAAGAATAGGCAGACAAGAATAAAATGGTATTCATCATCTACGACATTCATATTATAATATATACAGACCCTATCCACATAGTCAATGTTGTTATATCTTCCAGTGTGTACACTGAGTTTCAATGTACAACGGAAACTAGCCATGAAATTTCTTTTATAGAAATTATTAAAATACATTACATAAGTTTCCACATAATTTTCACTCTCATTTTGAGTTTAATTTTTGTTTCTTTAAAGAAATCAACTTTTCCAGCAAACGACAACTTACGGCGGCACCAGAAATGTTCTGCTATGGGGAAGAGAGGAGCAGCTCTGCCACTTATAGGGATTTTTTTTTTTATCTCACATCAAACGAATCATGCATGCAAAAATTCGCTCTGCAGATATTTCGTACGGAGGGCGGGATAAGAGGGGGGGGGGGGGGCAAATGGGAGTGTTACTTTCATGGGAGCCCTGTCCATACCATATTCCCCACATGTACAACCTTGTTTTGTTCATATGACATGAATATATGATTGTTATTTTGCAAAGAGGAAAAATGGCGCAATTTATCTTTCTTTATAGATTACCCTCGCTTGTCCCTTTGAAATTTCTCCTTTCCGCATCCTCTACTAATCTTCCCCTCAGTGTCACCGCCATCGAAACAAATTCGATTAACCGTTCAAGATAACCGTCATATTCTGTTTACCTACTGACCCAGTTCTGTATGAAGGTTAAGAAAGGAACAAGCCTTTTAGGTTGGAGTTCCCTTGTCGAAGTAATTAAGAAAGCAATTAATCCATTGAAACATAGGCGTAGAAAGGATATTTTTTTCTGTGGAGTTGCTGCAAGTTTAAAACTTCGAATAAAGATGCAATCAAGCAAACTTCAATTCTGGCTATCCTTTTTTTATATATACAAATATACACGTTTTTTTGCTAACGTATATTTTGTAAAGAACTCTGCAAAATAATTAAAATTCCTTTATTTTCAACCAATTTTGTTCCGATTCTCGTTTTTTTTTTTTTTTTCTGAATTTTCGTGCAATTTTTTTTCGATTTTCGAAAAATTTTCTTAGATTTTCTGGGAATTATGTTTCATTATCAGGAAAAGTTGCCGATTTTTATATCTTTTTAAGTTACACGAAAAAAATGTCTATCCGGACAGGCGATTTGTCAAACGCTGCAAAGAACTTTTGTATACAAAGCCCTAATCACTCCCCTCCTTTATTCATTAGCTAAACCATGCATAGCCATTTGAAGCGAAAATTGAACAAACTAGCTGGTAACCTATCGTCAGCTTAAGTTGGTATCAACCGGGAGTTGATTCTAAACTCCCTTGCATCATCATGGAGCATACACATCTTTAAGTATTTGTCCTTCATGTCCATCTCTCATCAAAGTAGGATGACCTCATGCCCGATGGAGACCCCAAATAATGGGGGTGGGGGTGGGGTGGGTGGGGGGTGAAGACTGTATTGGTTATGTATGAATTACAACAATGGTAATTTTTGCAAAATATTGGGGAAGCTCCAACTGGCCCCTGCCCCTACGACCCTCGTAATATTTGGAATATATTGCCGATTACAGGAAATTGTCAGGAAATAAACAGTGCACAATATTTGTGAATTTTCTGTTGGCATTTATTTTCTGCAAAGCAATGTTGATTTCATGAAATTTGAAGACAAATGTCGGACAAGAATAAGAATAGATAAGAATGAAAAAACTGAAGAATAAGAAAGAAATAAAAAAAACGGGGAAGAGAAGATTAGACGCGTTAAAGATTTTAGAAAGTTTCGCCCGGAAATATATGCACTCCTTCAAGTTAGGTTTAGCTTGGTTTGGGTCGGTTTGGATCGGTTTGGCTTGGTTTGGGTTGGTTTGGCTCGGTTTGGGCCTGTTGGTTTGGGTCGATTCAGGTTAGCCCGGTGGGTATTGCAAAATTTTGTTGTTCACACTAGAAAATTCTGCCGGTGTCGCACCCCTCCCACTTCTTATTTTATGTATTTAGTCTATATTATTGTTTAGAATTTGCCATGTAAACGGTACAAAGTAATGCTAACCTTTTCTTTAATTACATCTACCGTAATTATCAGGCTGCTTAATGGTATGCGAATTTTACCTCTTATTTTTCTACCTCCCCAACATTTTTACCCCCCCCCCCCTCCCGCTGCCCACACCCTAGTATTTACACCCATGCTTATGAGCTATGACCACTTGAATCGGATTCTCTTAATATACAAAAGAAAATTGTCTACCTACTGTGGTCAGGTGGTGTAGCGGTTAGCATACATGTCTACTGACCCTGGGTTCAAGCCTGGGTTGGGTAGACACGCCAGTGCACCACAACTGGTTATCAAAGGCCGTGGACATTGACTTGGTTGTCGATGTTATGTCTGTCCGTACGTCGTACTTGTATTCTCGTCTGGGTCGTATCAAGGAGCTTCTGGTCGTATTAAGCGTTTCATGATAGCATTGTTAATATCATAACCGAATACGCAGGCGACGACCCCGTCATTGTAATCGTGTGTGCACTCGTCGTCGTCGAATGAAGAAAATACTGTAAAATAGTCTATGTAGGGCGGCGTGTCTTCCAGTTGTTCGGAACTATACGATTCATACTTTATTAAAAACTACATTTTCTTCACAACCCTGAACGAGGGCTCTGTTTCTCGAAGAAAAGCTCAGTTAATGAATGAAAGGAGACATCAGAATTAAAGGCAACCTAATTGTGTCTTAGTCGATAGCTCTTTGATTCAACGCAGACGGGAGAAAAGTTTTATTGCCATAGCCCCTAATCTGTTAATCGTGGAAATCTGTATTACCACTGAATACGGTAGATCCACTGTCATTGCCTCAGGCTACGAATAAGTGCGCCGCTCAACTATTTGACTATCAGACTATGTTGTTAATATGTCGGTGCAAAATACAAGTCTCATCTTTAAAATCATTCAGAAAGAGCATAGGAAAAGTTGCCCTCTCTGTGCAATAGTGTTTGCATTTTGGAAGTACTAGTCTGCAAATTCTAGTCTGCAAAATAGTAAGACCGGTGTAAAAGTAAACCGCCCCCTCCCTGCCTCCAGTAAATTTTGGCCCCGGCCCTTATTTCCTAGGAAATTTAGAGACAACAACTTGTCCGCCTTTTGCAAAAAAGGCTTCTTCTTCCTTCACAGTAAATCTTTCGCTGCGTAAAGCACGCTTTTTTTCCCTTTAGTGTATCCCGATGGGTACTGCCCAGATCGAAGAAA
>JAIGNY010000088.1:1245000-1392500 GCA_020152595.1 Chiridota heheva | reverse complement strand
CAGCTTATGCTATTAACATTACCGGAAATTTATAGACATTGTCAATTCATTGAGGTAGCTGCACTTATAATACTACCTTGACATATACTGCATGTCTATGATTGACCAAGGTGGTGATTTGTTGAACGATCTTACATATATTTTACATACATGTATTTACTTTACATAGTGCTGCTGTCTTTATTTTCGGAGGGAAAAAGTTAACGCGGCAGAATAATTTTAAAGTTGTATCATGTCTATAAGGATCTTAGCACATTCTCATGACAATATGCCAACTTACTATACAGCTATACGCAAATAAAGAATGAATGCTTAAAAGGTTCATGTTATGATATTGTGGAGTCATTTTCGTCTTGCTGTGAAGGAATTGAACTAAGATCGCCAATATGTTGTCAAGATGTTTTTTCTCTGAAAATCAATAACAAAATCTTTAGTAAGAAATTCTTTTGAATTTTATTATTTTGATATACCATTCATGAATATAAATGATATTGTTCATGTGAATGTACTTGTTCACTCGAGCTTTCGCGGAAACAAATGGATTACCTTGAGGTCAAGGTACCCAATACAAACAACTGCAAGTTTGCGACGAATACAGACCCATAACTCTTTCGTAGCGTGATTTTTTGACTGATTGCATAGGCCTACGAATTGGAATCGCTATTTAATCTCTTAATTTACGAATGTTATATTGATTTTATATATTCAAAGAGTATGCATTCACACAAGGCAATGAGGACCTTGTACAGTTGTAGCAGCTTATTTTGGAGTGTCTCTAATCATATTTTATGTGAAAGGATTTCCTGTTGCCAGCGGGAAAATGGAACAGAAAACATGTTTTATTTGATGTAAATAATTATAATCTTGCTATTAATTAAAGGATCATACCTACAGACGCTTGACGTGACTATTTTTTTGTTTAGGAGTTGATAAAGTTTCTGCAATCCTGTTAAAACAGCAAAATTCAATCCCTCGCTACTTTTCAGCTATTCGGAATTTAAAGGCCGGATATCGCGAATAACTTGGAGATGAAAAATACAATACAATCCAACGTCTGTGATTGGTCGAAATATTTACACAATCACTGACAATCCAATCAATTACAGCCTCGGAAGTGACGTTAGTGACCTACGTATCGGACTTATTGATAATGGGTCAAGCAAATTCTTGCAAAATGTATTCATATTTTGGTCACATATGCACCTATAAGTAAAGTTTCGTGTATTGCGGCGTGCCCAGTTGACTGTCTCTGCCACCATACCCAACCGGTAACATGAACGAGGCAGGTCCAGTGCTAATTTCAAGGGGGCTCAGAAACAGAGCCGAAAATGATAAAATTTCTATAAAATCAATTGACTGTGATGAGATGGTAGAAAATGTTTCGAAAATTGGAGAAAATTGCCCGAAAATCGAAGAAAATTGCCGGGAAAATAGTGAAAGTTCCCAAAAATTGGCCAAAATTACGCTAAAAATTTTCCCCAAATCGAAAAACCTGCCCGAAAAATAAAGGAAATATCCCGAAAATTGGTTCTCTATTTGTGAGCTCCCCTTGTAATTTTTTTTTAGAAATCAGCCCTGGACAGGTCACACGGTTTCCAGAAGTGCTTAGTTATTTGAACCTTTTTTGCAGGCTGGGCTATAAGTTGGGTTTAAAGGCCTTCTATGGTGATTAAAATGTGGCGGCGTACATTTTATTCAAACAAGATACTGATTGGCCTATCAATGTAAGTGTACGCTGTATCATTGTGTTTTGACCAATCAAAACACAGGATTTGTTTTTATTTACCTCGTACCTTAGAGACGACAACTGGCCTTTAAAGCTTATCTCAGAATAATACAAGGAATAAGTATGTAAGTGTTTTTACGCGATGCAAACACACGAACTTTTTCGGGATTTTCCGAGTGTGAAAAAGTTCATTTTAAATGTTCGTTTGAAGGAACAAAGACTAAAGTACTTTTTGGTATAAAGTTAATTGCATTGATGCCATTTGTTAGACCTACTGACTTTATCAGCAAAGTGAAAAACAAACACACTGTATATACATCAAATGGTTTACCAGGTTATTCAAACAGCGATTTATTTATTTTCTATACAAACTTTCAGGCTGTATCTGCCGTAATGTCTCACGCAGTCCTGTCCTTTTTGAGGGCAGTCATACTAATTTACTTAGCGTATGGATTAGACGTAAGGTATTCTGAGTTAAAAACTTCTCCAGGAATGTGAATCAATGTACAGGATTTTTTATAACTACTTCCAGGTGATGAATAGTAAGTTAGATTTAAAACGGAAGGAGCATATATCCTCTTCAATTTCACCTGATTTGAGCCTCTGTATATTTACAACTTCAATGCCTGTTAATCATGCACTGAATATATACAGCATGGCATTTATGTGTGATAAATTTTAAGTGGATTATCAAGTTGAATGGATAGGCTCCCTAAGTGAGGTTGGTTGTATGTTTGAGACTCCAAGTACATAAATGAACAGTTCTGCAACTTCCAGATCCACGGTTGAGCGCATTAAAAGCGGTAAATGAACAAGTTCTTTAGTGTGTTTTCTAGAGCAAAATGTATTCAGTCATAGTTGATCATTTGACGATTATTTTTCATTTGGAGAGTAAAAATCATCGTTCTGTTCGAAAGAGGCAATAAAGAGGAATAATACATCAGATGAATCTTAATACGTTTGGAATTTCGGACGTTTGGCATTTCTTGTTTGTTAAATTATTGGAATCATAAAATTGGTTGGAAATTCACTCAACAGATATGTGAGCCTCCAGTGTGTCAGGCAAAGATAAAGCTTTATCAATACGACTGAAAGAGTGAGGAAACTTTTAGGCCTACTAAAAGCAGAAGCTGCCAAGCCGCATCTGTGTAGAAAACAATGATGATCGATCATTTTCAAATTGATTGATTGTTAAAACAATAGTTATGTTATTTAACTTAAGAAGCAAAAAGACAATATGCACAATTGTGTGTGTATTTTCGCTGTGTTTTATCGGTTTAAGCCTGTATAAAGACTACATAAATTATCCTAACAACCTTTTGACAGTCCAATCTAAGAAAATTGATCGATTGGAATTTACCGAAAGTATCAATATATCGCGCAAATTGAACGCAGCAATAATCGATAACGATACTTTAGAAATACCTCCAAAGGGACATCAGCAATCTGCGCATAGCATCATGATACATCGTGACATAAAATTAAAAGCATCTTCTATTATGATTAGTAAAGCTCTTGGCGAACTCACGCCCAATTTACGGAAGGAATATGAACAGTTTTCGTTGCCCCTTAAATTGCACCACGAATGGGAACTTTTAACGGAATTCATGAGGATGCAAGGTCTGGAGCAAAGGTTACCATCAATCCTTAATATTGGTTTTAAAAAATCTGGAACAAATACCCTCGGATGGTTTCTTGAAAAGCACCCTCAGATTGTAAGATCACTGCTCAACGAGGTCCATTTCTTTGACGACAAGTATGAATTAGGCTTAGACTTTTACCAGTCGCAAATGGGATTTGCGTCCCCGTCGCAATTTGTTTTCGAAAAGACACCTCGTTATGTTGTGACGGAAGGTGTTGCGGCACGTGTCCATTCAATTCTGGGCGATTCCGTTAAATTTATTGTGTGTGTTCGTGATCCAATAGAACGCGCTATATCTGATTTTCGGCATAATTCCGTGTTGGAACTTACCGGCTCGTGGACAAAACATAAAGCGGAAATCTTGCGTCGAACTCCTGAAAAAGAAGGTGTAAGTTTTGCGTCTGAAGTTCTTGGAGCCGATGGTAAATTAAATCTATTAAGCGACTTATATACGCACAAGTATGTTTGCGCATCATCTTCAAAAATGGTTCGATATTTTTCCAAGAAAAACTTTATATTCATCGAGCAAAGTGCTCTTGCGTCTGACGCATATCACGAATTGAAACGCATAGAAAACTTTTTAAATCTGTCATCCAGTTTTAAACCAGAAATGTTTTACTATAATTCAAATCGTAGGGGTACGTGTTTGAGGGGTGACCCTCCTTCTTGTCCTCCAAAAAGTAATTTAGGATTTTTGCCCCACGCCACTCTGGATTCCACATTAAAGCGCAAGCTGATAAACTTCTTTCAGCCGTTGGATGCCAAATTCTCAGCTCTAGTTGGTAGGAACTTTTCATGGATGAATATAACTGGATTTACTTAAAGGATATTACTTCAGCTGTTCAGTAGTCAAGCAAGTTTATCTTACTTCAAAAGAAACAAAATGGTAATGTTTTTAATCCATTAAGGAGATATATTTAAGTTCAAAGCTCTGTCTTATCTATAAAAAAAAAATGACTGGTGTAGTAAGTCCTCATGCTCACATTCCTAACAATTGTTAATGTATTTTAAAGAAAATTAATTTAACTATTTTTCCATCTGAATTATTTTTCCTCAAATTTACGTCAGGTGATAAATTGTAATTATCCTTACTGTAATTCTGTTTTACCATATTTTCCCGACATATCCAATGGTTTTTAAGCCACAAAAATCAGAATCTGAGGATGTGACGTCACAACTAGCCTGATATCAGTTGTTTGTACACAAACAATGCACAACTTTAAACTGTAATATCTCCTGAACCAGTTAATAGAATAAGATATTGAAGTAGTTTCGTCACCATTTTGTTTCTTTTGAAGTCCATTTCATATAACTGCAAACTTGAACCACTGAACTAATCCTTTAACGTATGCCCAAGGCTTGACATTTTCCTATCTGTTTATGAAATATCATAGTTGAATAATTTGAAGAAGCTTGTTGTGACCTTCCATGTTCCGGTTTGACATAATTAATTGATTGACATAACCAGAATATTTGTTATCAAGTTGTTTTTATTAAGAGGCTAATGACATTTGTAGGCAAGACGATAGCTAACTTCAAAACTCTATTGATATCATGCAATAAATCACATCAAAATCGGTTAACATTTTCCCATTTTACAGTTTTACCGCGGGGTTCACCGATTCCTCAAAATCGGTTATAAATTATGAAAATTTGTCGTTTTACAGTTTTACCGATTCCTCAAAATCGGTTATCAATCATGACAATTTGTCGTTTTACAGTTTTACCGCGGGGTTCGCCAATTCCTCAAAATCGGTTATCAATCATGACAACTTGTCGTTTTACAGTTTTACCGCGGAGTTCACCGATTCCTCAAAATCGGTTATCAATCATGACAATTTGTCGTTTTACAGTTTTACCGCGGGGTTTACTGATTCCTCAAAATCGGTTATCAATCATGACAATTTGCCGTTTTACAGTTTTACCGCGGGGTTCACCGATTCCTCAAAATCGGTTATCAATCAGACAATTTGCCGTTTTACAGTTGCATTAATTTTCAGGTATAAGTGTCAGATTATTTATCAAAGTATTTTCTAATATACATATAGGGGGTGTAGCTAAACTTCAAGCGCAGGGAGGGAGTGGGGTGGGCTTTTTTGTAAAAAATGTGTACTTGCCTGACTTATCTATAAACAGATTTACATCTTACCAAACGTAGAACTGCAAACCAGCTGTGGTCTACCCGCCTAACGGTCCTTGTCGATGTTCAGGGGCAAAACCTTGGTAGAGGTCCAGGAGGGAAGCTTTTTTTTTTTTTTTGCCCCCAAAATGGCTGAAAATTAACAGAAAGTTCAAATTTTCAAAATTTAAGTTATGAAAAGAAGACAATTTAAGTTCTCATGTCACCATAATAAAGTTACCGTTTCTAGATAGGCAGAAGAGTAATTTTTTTTTTGATGCCCCAATATGTTTAAAATCGTAGGGTTCTTGGCGAAGCAAGGATAGGGAACCAGGAGAGGCCCTTGGAAGGGGTCCAAAATCGACTCAGATAAGCATTAGAGGGTTATCATTTCTAAGCAGGAAGAGCCTTAGAAATTTTTCCTGAAAACTTGAAAAAATCATGGCAAAAATAGTACGGCGTTGGTGGTAAAGCCTTTTCTAAAGATTTTTTTTCTCCCCCAAAATGGCTAAAAATTAACACAAAAATCCAAAATGTAATTGATGAAACGAAGACAGTATTAAATTATAATGCTAAAATCTACTCAAATAAGCATTTGGGTTACAACAATAACTAAAGAGGCAGAAGAGGAAGTTCCCCTGAAAATGGGAAAATTCGACCAAAATTGTTGGTTTCGTGGAAGCAGCTCTGGTAGGGTCAAAGGAGCGAAGCCAACCCCAAAAATTGATAGTTTGTTATGTCTAAAAATGGCCCATGATCATCAGGGCTCTGGATTTAAAACGTATATGTCTGTATGTGGGCGGGAATCGTTCACATATACGTCCCAGTTGCTCAACCCAAGCCCAAAACCCTTAAGATATTGGTTTGTCCACCCCAATAAAGAAAGTCTGACGTATTAATTTGGAAGAGTCAGATTCCCTTCACATCAGTGGCGTGGTGACAGGGGAAAGTTTATTAGAGGGCGCTGAATGCTCACGGGTTGACGGGGGTGCAAACATTGTGATAAGAATATGTTTTTATATCCTTTTATTCTCAACTTCTCTGTAATTTGTATAATTTACAAAACAAACGTTGTAAATGCTTTCTCTCAAAGCTTTATTCTAACATAAAAATCATCCCTGGACTCTAGCTAATATCACATATTGTAGTCAATGGGACCCTCTACATGAGCTCTACATTTGAACATTTGTTCCAAAATATAATTTCCTTTTTTCTAACTTTAGTCAGTTAGTGTGGAATTGACACGATTTTGAATCAATTTTCTAATATCATACTCGCGCGAAAAGAAAAAAAAAACGCTAAGCTTCCGAGGCTTCGCCCCTGAGCGCCTACCAAGATTTCGAGCCTGGATTTGACACATTTTAAAGCATTGTCTGCACTTTCAAAAAATGTTTTGCTACCAAAATCACGAGAAGCCTCTAGATTTTACACAATTTATCTGCCATCAAAACGGTGCACGCCAACCAGTGGTATAGGATCCAGGTGGCTAAGGTGCCACCCCTTTCGAATAATGAAGATCTAACGAATCAATTAATTTTGAAGAGTCCAGTTCCATGACATCCTTTTCTTCCAGAAGTCATACATTTTCGGGAATCTCCTTCAATTTTTGTTAAATTTCTTTCATTTCTACAAATTTGCTTCAATTTTCGTGAAATTTCCTTTATTTTTTGGTAAATGTTGCCAAATTTTACCAAAACTTTTAGTACTTTTACTCCCCCTCCCCCTTCCCCTTCCCCTTCCTCGCATTACAAATACCTTTTGGGCCGTGATAAGAGTCTGTATACATTTTTGTAGGTTTGTTGAGATTTGAAATATTTTCCTATGCTGCTGCCAATTTAGATCTATGTGCTTGGAAGGAAAAAGAAGAGGGGAGGGGGTGTGCGCCAAATTTCTTTTGTTCCTCAGTCAAGCATGACCCACCACGCCACTGTTCCAAAATGTGCATGAATAAGTCGGCATAAAGATTAGACAAAGGCGATTATTTTTACACTGGGACTTAAATCATGTACCAACTTTTTAAAAATAGACAAGATAGGTGTATAGCTCCAATAGCTGATACAGTTCTATCATTTTGCTATAATTTGAAATGACACTTTGTCTAGACTGTGCCACCACCCGAAACTTCCATAGGCAGTTACTTGATTTGGAGTTTTGACTTACCGTCATGGGTACCCCTCGTACAGACGATGAAGACAAATTTTGGATCTGTTTATCTAATATTGACTGAATTTCATTGATTTTAAGTTTCAAACATATTTTCAAACATGCTTGGTGTTTACCGTAACAACATGGGGTTTTCCTAGGCAGGAAGATGATTGAATATAATTATGATCCGGTTCACAGGATCTTTAAAATTGAAAGAAAAAGCCACCAGAAATTTTTCGCACTTTCCAACTGTCGTATTTGACAAAGCATGTAAACATATACGCACAGCAGTATAACCTTTATAGGGTCACCCACCCCAACTCCAGTCCACAGTATACCTTTAAAGGGTCGAAATTTTCCACGGGGAAAAATCAACTTTTATCTGTCCGAAAATTACTCGCGATCCATTTCCCTCTTCTTTTTTTTATTTTACAGCTTCAAAAATTCAAGATATTTTGATCCAAAATTCAGTAAAATATAACAATTTTGTACCAAAATCTAAAAAATAAATAAATATATATATAGATTATAAGCATGGGCGTAGGAAGGGTCACCTCTCGGGGCAGGGCAAAACCCCAATTTTTTTCCTGGTGACAAGTGGAATATCTGCACATGGTAAATTTAGTTTTCATCAGGAAGCTGCTGCTAATCGGAAAATCCCCTTCAGTTCTCTTCAATTCCAGGAGATTTCCTTTATTTCTAGGAGATTTCCTTTATGTCCGGGAGATTTTTAGGGACGTTTCTTTCACTTTTGGGTAAGTTTCTTCGATTTTTGGGAAATTTCCTAATTTTCAGGAATTTCTTGTATCGATTTTCAGGAAAGTTTTTTAAATTTTTGGGAAATGATTCAATAATTTATTTTAATCTAATTAAAATAATTCCTTCAATTTGACCATTTTTTTGATTTTGTGTGAGCATTTTTCAATTGTATCCCCAACCGGGAAGATTACTCGGGAGGGGGAGGGGAGAACACAGTTTGCATTTTGTTTCCATAAAAGAGAGACACACGAGCAAAAACATTTTGCTAAGTGAGAGTTATACCAGCTCATACAAACCTTGATAATTAAAAAACAGATTTAAAAGCGAATTAGCCAATGTTGCCTGTCTGACATGAATATTTTCTCAACCTTTTCTTATTTCACCAAGCATACGACAAAACAAAGCTACTTCTTCATTCGAATGACATAATGACTTTTCCATATGCATACACTTATTATTGACCCTTGGAAGGGAAGTCAATGATCTTCCGGTGTTCAAAGGGCTTTTATCTTGTTGATTATATTAATGACAGTAATTCAGTTAAGTATGTTCATTGTTTTTCAATTTGATTGATCAGACAATGCAAACTAACAGCTTAAGTATCCTCCACAGAAAAATTTTAGCAAAGTATTTGTACCTTCCTTAACGAGACATAAAAAAACCAGGTGGTCAAGCATGTCCACCTTACATGAAAGAAGATTTCATAAGAAACAAAATGGTGAAGAAAGTGTTCAAAAATCTTATTCTGTGTAAAATGACTGATGTAGTAAGTCTACTATGGATAATTGGCATCTTTATCTTCACATTTTTAGAATTTATTTAAAAAAAAAAGTTTATTGAATTTTTTTCACTATTCAAATTATTTTCCCCTCGAACTTTCATTAGGTGGTATATAAAAAATACCCTTCCTAGATTCAGTTTTACTCCTTTTTTGACCTGTTAACATATCCCATTGTTTTTAAGCCACAAAATCGCAGGACAAAATGTGATAAACTTTGAGGAATCTAAGGCTATGACATCACAACTAGTCTGATTTCATTCGTTTCTACACAAATGATACCAAACTTTAAACGTAGATATCTCCTTAACGGAACAAGATTTTGTAATGCTTTCTTCACTATTTTATTTATTGTGAAGTCCTCTTTCACATAAGATAGATCGTGCTTTACCCCTGAACTAATCCTTTAATCTGTTGACCGACTAGATGAAACGACTTGCAACTGGATTTACTTCAAGTTTATGCACATGCAGCAATTTCTATATTGGATCAGCTTGAAGTAACTCCCATTAAAAAATAAATCTTTTCCAAAACGAGCACTTTCTTGCCCCGTCCAATGTAAGGCACTTCTTGCCCCTGTTGCTTCCGAGGGGTACGTGAAGGGCAGGAAAATTCTCCAGTTGCGCAGGCTTTCATACAGGAAGCACTACCACTCTGTTATCAAGAACCACTACAATGTCCAGATCAAGAGGGACTACTATACTGGTGGTTATTTATCATCAGTGACTCTTAACTTGTCCAAAATGTTTGTGTTTTACCCCCAATCCTGTGTTACAGCCAATAAATCTAAATAGTAAAAACATATTTGAAAGTACTCTTAGCATTTTCTGTTCACAAAGTTAATGTATAGGTACAATCATTCTCCAAGATATTCTTACACTTGACAAAGCTTAGTTTTGATTGTGGTTAAATGTCACGCTCTCATAGAACATCCATCTGGCCCCCCAAAAAGATCAAATCAGCAATGTCTTAGTTTGCCATTTAATATCTTTGGGCAAATAATGGACATTTGCTAGATGGACCCCTCCTACCCTGCTCCGAAACAGCTGATTGTGGTTGACCTCTCCATATACTTGTCTCACAGTAGATGTCAGGGGCTGTAATACTGGGGGAGGGTGGAGGGTACCACCTTTCAGTATAATTATAAAAACAATCAGTACATTTTGGGGGAAATTTGCCTCTCTTCCCCACCCCCAATACGTTTTGGATAAGAGGATATGTCCCACACTTTCTGGATGAGAATTACAACTCTGGTAGATGTAAAGCCCATTTGAATGAAAGAATGCTTATTGAGTTGATGAACAGAATACTTACTTTAAAGCTACTGTGCACATAATGGAAAGAGAAGTCATAAATAAAACACTCAACAAAACTAGAAATTGACCATATCTATTATCGATAGATGAAATACTTTTAATTCGCCACTGTATACACAGCATTGTCTAAGACATATAAAACGGTAAACTGAAAACTCGTACTTATTCAAACAACCAGGCCAAACCTTTTGAATATCTCTCACAAAATCCTAACAATAATTCATTTCTGAAACAAATATAGGTTTTCTTCAAAAAGTGAATTATCTCTGCCAAGTACCATCTTAAACTTCTCTGCTTTTAAAATATGATTTCTTCTCTCTGTTTACACCATGACTACATCAACCCATACCAGTTCTGTACACCATGACTACATCAACCCATACCAGTTCTGTACACCATGATTACATCAACCCACACCAGTTCTGTACACCATGACTACATCAACCCACACCAGTTCTGTACACCATGACTACATCAACCTACACCAGTTCTGTACACCATGACTACATCAACCCATACCAGTTCTGTACACCATGACTACATCAACCCATACCAGTTCTGTACACCATGACTACATCAACCCATACCAGCTCTGTACACCATGACTACATCAACCCACACCAGTTCTGTACACCATGACTACATCAACCCACACCAGTTCTGTACACCATGACTACATCAACCTACACCAGTTCTGTACACCATGACTACATCAACCCATACCAGTTCTGTACACCATGACTACATCAACCCATACCAGTTCTGTACACCATGACTACATCAACCCATACCAGTTCTGTACACCATGACTACATCAACCCACACCAGTTCTGTACACCATGACTACATCAACCCATACCAGCTCTGTACACCATGACTACATCAACCCATACCAGTTCTGTACACCATAACTACATCAACCCATACCAGTTCTGTACACCATGATTACATCAACCCACACCAGATCTGTACACCATGACTACATCAACCCATACCAGTTCTGTACACCATGACTACATCAACCCTCACCAGTTCTGTGACATGAAATACAAATTAAAAACAATACAACCAAACAAAACTTAATCATCAGTCATTGCGCCAATAATTCAGTGAAATTGCTTTAGAAATTGACAAGAATCAAATTTATTTCCTAAAATACAAGTAAACAAACAAACAAACAAACACGTTGTTCTATTGAAAAGACAATGTGACTTGGATTTCAAAGAAGGTTGATCCTCTAAACAGTTTGTCGGTAACCATAACCATGCTCCCATTTTCTTAGGTTCTTGTCAGGTCACAATGTCATTCACCAACTGCAATCTTATTTTCATGTACTTGACATGTGATTGTGATCTAAAGTTCTTTTTTATCCATTTTTACTATAATATTGCTTTTAAGATCTATGGATAGGTTGCAACAGCATGAGCCTAATGGTTTAAAATGAACTAAAAACCATGAAAACAGTGAAAATCCCATCAAAATGGTTAGAAATTGACCACTTTACAGCTTTTAAAAACTTATAATACTAAATTAGCATACATTGTGCAATATGTTGTGACTACAGAATGGGGCAACTAAAAAATTGTTCATGTTAACATATCGTTTTTGGTCCTTCCCCAAATATTTTGAATCACAGAAGGTGGCTATAGTGAACAAGAAATTGATATTATTATAATTGTTAAACCTTGACCCATATTTAGCATTAGAAATAATTCGATAACCTTTGATAATTGAAAAGGTATTTTAGCTGTATTCTTGTTCATACTTCTGCACATGCTGAAAGATCCTAAGAACTGATTGGTCGTAACTCAAAAACTGTAAGTGCTATGGTGATCATCTCAAGACTGTTCTGCTTAAAATGTTATGCTGTTTCATCTGGGTAAAAATCTGGGTAAAAATCTGGGTCTGGGTACAAAATCTGGATACAAAATCTCTACCTGTCCATATACTGTTAAAATAATTTAGATTCATGCTCACACAAAATTTGTGACTTTTAATTACCAGATTAACAAGTTTATTCAATCTGGAATTTAATTACTAAACAATACCTTCTACAATATGCTCCACCAGTTAATTCACTTGGAATAGAAATTATTTTTGCAAAAGTTGTAATCAGAGAAAAAATGTTATAATGTACAGTAGTTTCTGGTTCACAGAGTGAGGGATGAAGACTGCAAAAATGTCGTGAATGATTGGTTGATTAAGGTTGATTAAGTGGTTAAAACCTTTTAATCAATTTTATGTTTGTTTGTTTGATGATGGCTTAACGGCACCACAACAACTAAGGTCAAATTGTGCCTGAGAGGTCAGATCATTCTAGTTGAAGTAAGGAAACAGGAGGAGAATGAAAGAAATTCAAGAACAAAATGTCAGAAAGCTGTGATTGTGAGGGGAGGTGCATGGTTGATTTAAAAACAAAGTAGAGACGGGGTGGAAGAGGAGAATTAAATATGGTTGTAGAGGGAGGCATGATGAATTAATTTAGTTTAGACTTAAACTGAAATCTATTTTACAGTTCAACCTGGATTATGAAGTAAAATTAATTTCTCAAGAGTACTTAGTGGAGAAGGTACAGTACATGCTATTTAATCTATTAGGAGTGAGAATTGTATCTGCATGGCTAAGCACTCCTTGATTTCTGTTTAATAACGCTTTGAATTAAAAAGGGGAAATCTCGTTTCAAGACAATTGATTGACCCGTCAGCAACATATCTGATATGTACAAGTAACGTCACTTCCCCAACAATAATTGATTGGCTCGTCAGTGATTGTGGATATATTTCGACCAATCAGAAATGTTGGATTGTAGTGTATTTTTATTTCCACATTAACACGATATCTAGCCTTTAAATACCATTAATTTTAGAACTTACAAATTGAAAAGAATTTCATGGATCACATTCAGATTAATAACATTTAGTTCAAGTTAATGCTACTTAGTTCAGGTTAATGCTATTTAGTTCAGGTTAATGCTATTTAGTTCAGGTTAATGCTATTTAGTTCAGGTTAATGCTATTTAGTTCAGGTTAATGCTATTTAGTTCAGGTTAATGCTATTTAGTTCAGGTTAATGCTATTTATTTCAGGTTACTGTTATTTACTCAAATGCTTTTAGTCTAATGTTTTAGTTCAGGTTAATGTTATCTAGTTCAGGTTAATGTTATTTAGTGGCATGTCAATATAGTAGGTCAATAGTGCCAGAAAAGTTTCAAGTAATATCTGGTAAAACTTTAGGCTGAATACTGAATAGTAGAGTATAAAAAGATGGAATTATTGAAATGTGTAGAAATTGAGGCAAAGAGAGAGAGAGTAAAAAAGTTAACCAGAATGGTGGAACGTGGTAGTAATTTTAAGACGTGAATTTCCACAGAACAACGATGAGAAAATTACAAACAAGTACAGTACAGTTGTGATGCGCTAAACATTTTATTTTTGAATCGTTTTCTTTAACAATTAGGCGCTTATTCAGAGATGAAGATAGTTCGACCCGATCCTTCTTGCTTGGAGTTTGGATCGAAGTCATACTTCCTTTCTTCTTTGACAAATGTCTGTAACTTGGACACCATCTCGTTCAGCTTAATGCGCAATTTGTCACAGTCTTTCTCTGCTGAATCGTGACCTGATGGAGAAAAAACAAACAACAAAAAACAATTGCAATCCTGGACAAATGTATTTGACCCTTTTTCTTCACCCCTTCCACCTCGTTTCAATGATGGAAGTTGAAAGTAACCAGATGATGAACACAATAATATAACAAAATAACTACTTTAATCTTGACAAAATTATTTCTTGCTTTTTCTTCACCCTTTCCACCCCATTTCAATGCTAGAAGTTGAAAGTGACCTGATGATGAACACAGTAATACACTAAAAATTACTACTACTATCCTGGACAAAAGAATTTGCCCATTTTTTTTTCCAACCCGTTTCAATGTTGGAAGTTGCAGCCACATGTTACGTCCAATATTGAAGCAGTCAAGTCCAAGTTCATGTTCGCCAATTTGTTGGCAGCCGGAGAACTTGACTGGGGGCGCTGTGGTCTATATGGAATGGCGCAGTATAAAAGCCTATTGTATGTATTTATGTATGTATGTATGTACTGTATATATGTATGTATGTACTGTATATATGTATGTATGTATGTATGTATGTATGTGTGTATGTATGTATGTATGTATGTATGCTAAATCTATCCGTGCCATTAGACATGTATGTATGTATGTATGTCTGTATGTATGCTAAATCTATCCAGCCATTAGGCTCATAGAGCAGGTGCTTATCCCTGGTTTCCATGGCGCAAGCGGATGAGAGTACATGACTCCCCCTGGACAGGATGCCAGTCCATCACAGATTAACTCCCCAGCAATGCTGGTACTCATTTTACAGCTGAGTGGACTGCAGCAAGTAGAGTAGAGTGTCTTGCTCAAGGACACAATGCAGCCCTCATGACGGGAATCAAACTTGGTACCTCTCGAATACAAGCATGACCCCTTAACCACTAAACCTCTGTTAATTACTATTCAATAATGACTTCTTTCAAAAGACAAAAAAAAAAAAAACTACCCCCTCAAACCTATAACACATAATCTTCTTTGAAAATAGATAGTATTTGTCTGTAGTTAATGGGACATTTGATCAGTAACTACCCCCTCATAATGGGACATTTGATCAGTATGGTGATTTTTACCCTAATGTATCTGAGTGCCAAATATGATATGACATCCATCTTATGAGCTCTACCACCATAGAACCTGTTAACAACTTAAGGGTGTACACAATAACTACTACCATTATCAAAACAAGTATGATGCAAAACGGACATACGGCTGCTCATTTATCACTATTTCAAGAACTTTACATTAAGCCCCAAACACTTATTAATATGGAAAAGATCACCAATTCAAACAATCATAACCATCTATGGACCCTAATGCATCTGTGTGTCAAATCAGGCATCCATCTACACTTCATGAGATATCGTGTTCACGACCATTTTGCAGAATTTCCACGTTAAGCTCCGCCCACTATGCAAAAAAAAGTGAAAATAATCTTTGTTGGCATTTACAGATACATTTCTACTTAGGGTTATGTTGTGCCAGAGAGCTTCAATTATTTCAAGTTAAAATAAAAGAACAAAAGATGCATTCAAAAAGAGTAGAACGACTTGTAGGGTCATTAATAGAGGTGAAGGTTTGGCTGGCACCAGTGGGATAGGGGTTCAGATGATTTGGCTGTAGTTAACTTGACAAATTAAGTTTCAAGGGGGTGTTTTTATTGACAACTCTGTGATTGCTCAAACTCTGTAGTGGTGCAACATCATTTCTAATGAAAAAGATCTCAAATGATGGAATTGACAATTCTTTTTGACACCAATTTTGGGGATGATTTTGATCAAATACCTTTGTGCAAAAGTTTAAAGTTAACGAAGTCACTCTTTCACAGAAAATAAACTCCTTATGCAGTGGAATATAATCCCAATGCAATGGACAATGTCCTCTATTCTTGAGACCTGGAGCTGGAAAAAATATAAGGTTCTGGCAGTTAAAACCGCTGCAAACTAGAGAATTCACGGGAAGAAAATAAAATTCATTTTCAAAAATAGATTTTTATATATTTTTAATTTCTTGAGTAAACAACAGTATTTGTGGTAAATATTTGCTCTATTGTTGTAATAATTTGCCCCCATGTAATTGTGCGATGAAAAATACATTAAATTGCCAAAGAAAGAAGTATATAAAGATGTATTCACTACATTAAGATTATTTCTGTTGTGATTTTTCATGGGAAGATTTTCTAATTGATTCCAATTCTGGTGAGACCATGATACAAAGTATAAGGGCTTCAAACTGAAGATTGTAGGTACAAGTATTAAAAGATTGTGGCAGCATCTTTTATCTGTGAGATCTATGAATAAATAGCAACAATTCTAGTATCAATGAAGGAATTTTTTTATACACCTTAAAATAACCAAATATTTCATCAAAATCAATTAAAAATAACCATTTTACAGCATTTTGAATTTTAAGGCCTTATTATAAAAAATTACCCAAATTTTATTTAGATTTTGTGACGACACAATAACATGTGAATTCCTTATGCTAACTTATTGTTCTTTTATCCTTGGCCAAAGTTATTTCAATGAAAGTAGTTAAACATGCCCAAGAGGTTTTGAAGCCCATCGTACCCATAAAGACTATTCTGTTCATAATATCAAGTTTTTTCATAAATCTTTAACATTCACCAACAAATTCCAAGAGACAACGTACCTTCCACGTAGCTGTGCTTCTTTGCTTGCTTTCTGAGTCGTCGCTCGGAAAACCCTGTCCAGGTCATGAAACGGGACAGCATGAAGTTGACCATCTCAAGTTCGTTTTCCTCCAATTCATTCTTGATGCGGACCTTCCTGAAAGCGGCATTGATGATGGACAGGAACATGGACATCAGGATGAAAATCATGATCATGACGAATGAAAAGAAAAACAGAGGGCCAAGGACTCGCTGATACCGACTCATACCTGCATAGTCAAACTTACCTGGAGAGAAAGAACAAAGGATGATTTGTTTGTTTGTTGAGGATGTATAGCACAGTGACAGTCTGAGTCAAGTGTGCCATACTAATACTCTAGCGGAGCTGACAGTCTGAGTCAAGTGTGCCATACTAATACTCTAGCGGAGCTGTCAGTCTGAGTCAAGTGTGCCATACTAATACTCTCTGAGTCAGATACTAATACTTAGCTGACAGTCTGAGTCAAGTGTGCCATACTAATACTCTAGCGGAGCTGTCAGTCTGAGTCAAGTGTGCCATACTAATACTTTAGCGAAGCTGTCAGTCTGAGTCAAGTGTGCCATACTAATACTCTAGCAGAGCTGACAGTCTGAGTCAAGTGTGCCATACTAATACTCTAGCAGAGCTGACAGTCTGAGTCAAGTGTGCTATACTAATACTCTAGCGGAGCTGACAGTTCGAGTCAAGTGTGCCATACTAATACTTTAGCGGAGCTGACAGTCCAAATCAAGTGTGCCATACTAATACTCTAGCAGAGCTGACAGTCTGAGTCAAGTGTGCCATACTAATACTCTAGCGGAGCTGACAGTCTAAGTCAAGTGTGCCATACTAATACTCTAGCGGAGCTGACAGTCTGAGTCAAGTGTGCCATACTAATACTCTAGCAGAGCTGGAAAAAATCTATGATTCTGGTGGTGATAACCATGGAAATATTGGGAAGGGAAAACAAATCATTAAAATGTATTTTCTTTCTTCTTTAGATTTTGTGAATCATTGAGTAAACAACAGTATATGTGGTAAATATGTGCTCTAATAACGCCCCATGTAATTGTGTGATAAAAAGTACATTAAACTGTGAAAGGGAAGTATATAAAGATGTATTCCCAACATTACTATTATTGATGTTTCAATTTTTCGTAGGAAGATTTTTTAACCCTTTATTTAGAACCGTGGAAAATGTTATAATTAATTCTAACTCTATACTATAGGAGATAGGTGGTGGCTTTAATCAGAATTTTTGGTGAGAAT
The DNA here is from genome assembly GCA_020152595.1 of Chiridota heheva. Lineage (NCBI taxonomy): Eukaryota > Metazoa > Echinodermata > Holothuroidea > Apodida > Chiridotidae > Chiridota > Chiridota heheva. The sequence goes on along the minus strand of JAIGNY010000088.1, from coordinate 1,374,483 downwards.
TTTTTGACAAGCTTATTCTATATAAAAAAGGGTGCTGATTCCGAAGAAAAAAAACCCATCTTATTGACCCCACTCATAATATTTTGGCCATTTTGGTGCCTTTTTGCCAAAAATGACCATATTTAGTCAAATAATCATATTTTTTGGGTGAGGATGTTTTGACAGTACTGCATGGAATAATGGTACACCAATTAAATATTGTGTACATATCACAGTTACCGATGAAGAGTAAGGGATACTGGAATAATGGTACACCAATAAATATTGTGTACATATCACAGTTACCGATGAAGAGTAAAGGATACTGGAATAATGGTACACCAATTAAATATTGTGTACATATCACAGTTATGTATGTATCACAGTTACAGATGAAGAGTAAAGTATACTGGAATAATGGTACACCAATTAAATATTGTGTATGTATGTATCACAGTTACAGATGAAGAGTAAAGGATACTGGAATAATGGTACACCCATTAAATATTGTGTATGTATGTATCACAGTTACAGATGAAGAGTAAAGGATACTGGAATAATGGTACACCAATTAAATATTGTGTATGTATGTATCACAGTTACAGATGAAGAGTAAAGTATACTGGAATAATGGTACACCAATTAAATATTGTGTATGTATGTATCACAGTTACAGATGAAGAGTAAAGGATACTAGAATAATGGTACACCAATTAAATATTGTGTATGTACAGATGAAGAGTATCTGGAATAATTACAGATGAAGAGTAAAGGATACTGAAATAATGGTACACCAATTAAATATTGTGTACATATCACAGTTACAGATGAAACTAATACTGTTAGAGGATGAAAAGGAGCAGGATGAAACCATCACAAACAGATGAAGCTAATTAAGTAAACGGGTTGTTTAATACAAGGATGCACACATGGCTTTCAATACCAAAACATGTTTTAATACTGGAATATACTTACACCAGTTTATTAATTTTACATTTAGTTTTGACAGACTTTGATTGCCACTATGATAGAGCATTGCCAGGAGACTTGGACTGGATCCTTGGTCAGATTATAGCAAATATGTTACAATTAAGACCGGCTGTTCCCTTGCCTAGTGTTCATCATTATAAGGGTAGAACATAGTAATAAAAACAATAATCAATTACATATTGATCAGTACCAGTGGTGGCACAAACTTGGGGAGACAAAGCCCCCAAAACATTGTTAGTAGTCATGCCGGCTTCTCAATGGGTTGAAATAAGCATGCAGGGTCATGTAACCAAAGATAGCAATGTAAGAACCTCATTCAACCCAGATCAACATTTTCTCCTCAGATTTGGACAACCAGAAATTTGATCTTGGAGATAAGGACAAGCCCCCCCCCAGTCCCCCCCCCCCCCTCAGTCACCCCTCCCCCCTCAGTCCCCCCATACTGCCACTATTGCTAGTGAGTCCCCATGGATCAGTTTTGACTTGTACGGAGAGAGGATTTCTTTTAAAAACAACTAAAACATGCTAGGTACTGTGTAGAATATTGCATTAACCATTAGATCTCCAGCATGTTCAAGATGTGACTGCAATTTTTCGAAACTTTTCTTTTTCAAAATTAATTTTCACAACTTTCCATACATTTTCTATCACTACCAATTTGGTTTATAAGAATGCTAAGACAATAAAGTTTTCTATAAAGGATTCAAAATAAAGAAAATATTGACATAAATATGAAAATTTGCAAATTTGAGGCAAAGTTAGGTTTGAAATTGCTCAATTTTTTTGAGCTTGTATTATTTCTTGTGAATAATGAAAATGGTGGATATGTTACGTGTTTAGGTTGTTTGTGAAATTTCCTTTCCATTGATACCAGTTTAGATTTTTTTCTCAAAGAAAAAACAATTAAAACAAAACAAAAATCACCTTTGTAATATACTTGTGAAAAACAAGCCGCTCATCCGGCTCGTTTTCGAACCCGGGTTTCACGTTGCAATCTCGGATGCTACACTAGACTGGGTATGTCCTAGTGTGTGGATTTGTTTTAATACTTAAACTACGGTATGAGCAAAGAGGGGGTAGTTGCACTTTTTGTTTTCAATTAAAAATATGTGAAATAAGCTTATTGACGATATTTCTGGCGTACTGCAGGTGTATTGCGACCGGGAGCTATGATTTATTTCAAAAATTGGTCTCAATAGGCTAAAAATCATGAAATTTTGTACAACTATTGTCAAATAAAGATATTAATGATAAGGGCAGTCAAAATTCGACCAGAATTGGATGCATTGATATCTTTGACAGTTTTCATGGCTTTTTAAGCAAAAGCTAGGTCTGGAAGTATGGTTAGTATGGCATTTTTCTTTTTACCCATTTTCAAGCAAGTTTTACTCAAAAATTCTCAGTATAACCCTCATCAATAATATTAACTTAGCTCTTTTAAATGATACTAGAATCACTGCTGTGGGCTTATTTAATAAAGAATAAAAAAAAAATTAAGTACATGTCCAACCAGTTGTGTCACGACCAATTGGAGATTTAATGGTTAATACTATTATCATCATCACCATCTTGCAGTCGTGGCCAAGATGTTCTTCACAACTTGTTTCTAGACTTCACAATCAGTCATAGCCACAGAGAGATCTTCTACCTTGATTCCAGTGTCTCTTGAGATCATGTGCGGGTACGTCAGTTTCTTGCTGTGAGGGCTTCCACAAGAGATCAGATAGTAGTTCTCCTTTTGGCGTGGTGTGAGGGGCCAGCAAACTAAGCTCTTCATTGTGCGAGACAGATGGATAAAGGGGAGAGCTTGCCATATATTTGTTGCAGAGTGTAGTGCTGCTTCCATACTATTATAATTTTTTTACTAGAAATCATTTCTATATTGTTACAAAATATGACAGTCAAGCCCTATCGTAGAGATGGTGGACAAACTGCATTCCCCTATGTGAGGATCAACATAAGTATTAACTCTTATCCTATGGTAGGTGGAAAACTGCACCTCCTATGTGCCTGCCAAGGGGTTAACAATTTAAACTCTCAAATTATTGTTTTTATTGTAAGTGCTTTTCTCACATTATTAAAATGTTACATGGAATGTTACATGCAATGTTACATGAAATGTTACATGAAATGTTACATGAAATGTTACATGAAATGTTACATGAAATGTTCTAGAAATGTTACATGAAATGTTACATGAAATATTACATAAAATGTTACATGAAATGTTGCTGCCCTTACCCATGATTGTCGAAAACAATGTTTCCACCGTTCTGGTAAACGTGCTGAAATCACTGAGGCCAACACTGAATGCAAGGTGAGCAAAACAAACATAGGCAAAAAAGACAATTCCCCAGACGAACATGTAAGCCACAATCTCTTTCCCACTTCCTTTCAGGGTCAGCGACAACAACTGGAGACGTCGATTGAACCTGAGGAGTCGAAGGAACTTGATGGTTGAGATGAAGAGGACACCACTGAGGAGCCAAATGTGAAGCTGTGATGGGAGAAACAAACTATGTTTACTCAAACATTGAAGAATTATAAGACCTTAATCAATTTGAAGCATCATATTCAGTGTACTACATTAAGAACTTTGGAAAAAGTTTGAAATCAGTTATATGTAGCACCAAGCAGGGGTGTAGGAAGGGTAAACAGCAAAATTGTACTGGTAAATTGAGTTTCCATCAAATATTGCTGCTAATCAGGGAAATTTCTTTCAATTTGAGGGAAATGTTGAATTATTAAGAAATTTCCTTCATTTTTGGAAAATCTTTCTTCAATTTTTAGAAAATGTTGCCAAAAATTATTATCAAAATTTCCAATAATTTTACCAATTTTTCCTTCTAGTTTACTAATTTTACATTAATAATTTCCCAATTTTACCTCCCAAACAGGAAGAAAGTATACAACCAGGAAGGTGAAAATCCTCTCAGGGAAAAGTTTGCCCCCCCTCATACCCCGCTTCCTATGCCTTAGGCACCAAGTTTTCTTCCTGATAAAACATGCAAAGTTGACATCGTCATATGCAACAGTGCAATAATCTAGTTGTAATCTGGATGTTCCTACCCTGAAATCACATATGGACAAAATGCCAGTTTGCACATTTTGCTATTTTCTTATCTACTTATCAGTTTCCATAATCAAGAGCTTCTTGGAGTTCCATTCCAAAAGATTGGTCTAAGAAAAGAAAGCCTGCTTTTACGAGCCAGTGCAGGTACTAATATGTAGTTATGTATATTAATCATTCTCTGATGGGGCAACACGCGACTTCACACTTCAGCAAATCTGGTACAATATCAGGCTCATTCGTAAATTTAAAATTATAATCCTGATTTTGTGTTTGCGATACTGAGAATGAAATCACAGAAAATTCCAAACTACAACTGATATTACTAAATATTTATTGTTGTCATTCTACTACTAATTCATCTACTTTTTTGAATGAACAAAATCGGATCAATTTATCTTATGCATGCGTTTGCGCCAAATTCGGCTCCCCTGCTGAAGGTATAACAAATCGTAACCCTATGGCTACTGTGCTCAAGGTATAAGCAATCGTAACCCTATGGCTACTGTGCTGAAGGTATAAGCAATCGTAACCAAGCGCAACTTTAAGTACGATTTTTTCACAGACAACAATAAGACCCACTGTACGACAAAAAGTGTCTTAGGCGAATGAAAAGTCCTTTTCATACTTTAAACAAATGAAATCACAATATATGACTGGCTAAATCGCACAAAAATCTGGTAGGTAACCACTAGCTTGATCTCGCTTGCATGTTTAGTGTGTAAGGTATCACGTGATCAGAACTTCCGTCCTAGATTGACCTCCAGGTCGCTGAAAGTGTGAAGTCGTGTATATTTGTCAGATTAGCAGGAAAAGGACTCTTGTTAGTTTGTTTGTTTGTTTGATGAGAGTATAACCACACCACAACAGCAAGGGTCAAATTGTGCCTGAGAGGTTAGATCATTCCAAAGGTAGGAAGGAGAGTGAACAGGGGGAGATTGAGAGAAACACAAGAACTAAAAGCCAGAAATCTGGGATTGAGAGAGGGGGTGTATGGGTGGAAAAATCTTGTTAGTGCATATGAACACTTGCTACATTGAATACAGAAAGTCAAACAATACAGTGAACACCTAGGAAACAAAACTTGGCATTTCTAACTTCTGTGCAAGAAGTTGTACAAATCAAACCTTTAAACTTGTACACATCAAACCTTTGAAGTTGTACACATCAAAATTTTGAAGTTGTACACATCAAACCTTTAAAGTTGTACACATCAAACCTTTGAAGTTGTACATCAAATCTTTGAAGTTGTACATCAAACCTTTGAAGTTGTACACATCAAACCTTTGAAGTTGTACACATCAAAGCTTTGAAGTTGTACACATCAAAACTTTGAAGTTGTACACATCAAACCTTTGAAGTTGTACACATCAAACCTTTGAAGTTGTACACATCAAACCTTTGAAGTTGTACACATCAAATCTTTAAAGTTGTACACATCAAACCTTTGAAGTTGTACACATCAAACCTTTGAAGTTGTACACATCAAAACTTTGAAGTTGTACACATCAAACCTTTGAAGTTGTACACATCAAACCTTTGAAGTTGTACACATCAAAACTTTGAAGTTGTACAAATCAAACCTTTGAAGTTGTACACATCAAACCTTTGAAGTTGTACACATCAAATCTTTGGTTGTACACATCAAAACTTTGAAGTTGTACACATCAAACCTTTGAAGTTGTACACATCAAAACTTTGAAGTTGTACATCAAACCTTTGAAGTTGTACACATCAAACCTTTGAAGTTGTACACATCAAACCTTTGAAGTTGTACACATCAAACCTTTGAAGTTGTACACATCAAACCTTTGAAGTTGTACACATCAAATCTTTAAAGTTGTACACATCAAACCTTTGAAGTTGTACACATCAAATTTTTGAAGTTGTACACATCAAACCTTTGAAGTTGTACACATCAAACCTTTGAAGTTGTACACATCAAAGCTTTGAAGTTGTACACATCAAAACTTTGAAGTTGTACACATCAAACCTTTGAAGTTGTACACATCAAAACTTTGAAGTTGTACACATCAAACCTTTGAAGTTGTACACATCAAAACTTTGAAGTTGTACACATCAAACCTTTGAAGTTGTACACATCAAAACTTTGAAGTTGTACACATCAAACCTTTGAAGTTGTACACATCAAACCTTTGAAGTTGTACACATCAAACCTTTGAAGTTGTACACATCAAAACTTTGAAGTTGTACACATCAAACCTTTGAAGTTGTACACATCAAATCTTTGAAGTTGTACACATCAAAACTTTGAAGTTGTACACATCAAAACTTTGAAGTTGTACACATCAAACCTTTGAAGTTGTACACATCAAACCTTTGAAGTTGTACACATCAAACCTTTGAAGTTGTACACATCAAACCTTTGAAGTTGTACACATCAAACCTTTGAAGTTGTACACATCAAACCTTTGAAGTTGTACACATCAAACCTTTGAAGTTGTACACATCAAAACTTTGAAGTTGTACACATCAAATCTTTGAAGTTGTACACATCAAACCTTTGAAGTTGTACACATCAAAACTTTAAAGTTGTACACATCAAAACTTTGAAGTTGTACACATCAAACCTTTGAAGTTGTACACATCAAACCTTTGAAGTTGTACACATCAAACCTTTGAAGTTGTACACATCAAAACTTTGAAGTTGTACACATCAAACCTTTCAAGTTGTACACATCAAACCTTTGAAGTTGTACACATCAAACCTTTGAAGTTGTACACATCAAACCCTTGAAGTTGTACACATCAAACCTTTGAAGTTGTACACATCAAACTTTTGAAGTTGTACACATCAAAACTTTGAAGTTGTACACATCAAACCTTTGAAGTTGTACACATCAAACCTTTGAAGTTGTACACATCAAACCTTTGAAGTTGTAAACATCAAATCTTTGCCCAGGAAATAAAAGAAATATTTCTCAGAATTGCTGAAAGAAAGTTTTGAAAGTCTTGCTTGCGTCCTCAAGATGAAAATTCTCATTTTGAAAAATCTGATAAATGGGTAATTCTTAACTGATTTTGGTGAATATTTCTGCTATTTTCATAGTTGTTGAAAATGTTGTTAAAACAATCAAGATAATATTATCACTGTCAACATGAATTCATCATGCAATAGGACAGGTTTCTATTCTACTACACACCTTTCCAATAAAATAACACAAAATTAAAATCAAACACAAACCTCAACCCACGAGGAAACATACTGGAAGTTAAGGAACTTCCTAGGTTCTTCTCTATATTGTACTCAAAAGCTGCCGACTAAGATACATCTGATAGAAATAGCAGAAGCTGCCAGCGATGGCGATGATCACAGTCGTAAGTTCAACAATGTTCCACATTGATTTAAAATATGCAAGCTTTTGCTTTCGCAAGTTTCTGAATTCGCGAATGAAAAAGTAGAGGATGAAGAGGCCGTAGCAGACTTCTCCTGCCAGCACGAAGTACGCGAGAGAACTGTGGTAGCGATCCAGCCTCATCGGTATGAAATGAACATATGGCGATGTGCCTGAGATGTAAAGAAACAAACTTATGTCTTCCGTGTATCACCACTGCAAAGTTGGTATCGATTTAAACCTTTTGAAATTAAATTGACTGTGGAATAGAATAATTCACAGGTCTCTGAATAATTGTTTTCTGATTGTCAAATTGCGAGAATTTTAAATTCTGAGTACAGGAGCCTTTAATTTCTGAAAAATGCCCTCGTGATAAGGATTTATGACAAATCAAAATATCCACAAAAAAATTCCTTTATGTAATAGTTTTGATGTAGGAAATGGACAACGTTCCAAAATCTTATTTTGTTCTTATAGGAGATGGAGGCCGAAGGTGAGGGTGTATTTACTTGAGTCTCATGATAAATCCATTTCTTGCACTCAGTGGTACGGAATATCATAAACACTACTAAATCCAGAGTACTCCAAATTTGTACATGTTTTCCTATTGACTTTTGGATTTGTTTGCATGTGTGTGATGGGTGAACATTGCTGTACCCAACAAGAGTAAAAATAGACCATGTGATGTGACCTCTATTGGTTAAAATCTACATAAATTGACAAACACTTAACACTAATTGGATGAGTATTGACTATTTTCATGTTTCTCAATAGATATAAAACAACATAGCAATTATTGCCTGCAGTCTCATTATCTTTTAAGAGTGCTGAACTGACAAGTTAGGGCCCAATATTCTAGAGTCTCACAATATTTGATATACTTTTTTGAATGGGGCCATTTTGACAATCAATTGTTTGATATAATTAGAATAAAGCAATATATTTTTTTGAATGGGGCCATTTTGGCAATCAATTGTTTGATATAATTAGAATGAAGCAATATATTTTTTTGAATGGGGCCATTTTGGCAATCACTTGTTTGATATAATTAGAATAAAGCAATATACTTTTTTTTTGTTTGATATAATTAGAATAAAGAATGGGGTCCATTTTGGCAATCAATTGTTTGATATAATTAGAATAAAGCAATATACTTTTTTTGAATGGGGCCATTTTGGCAATCACTTGTTTGATATAATTAGAATAAAGCAATATACTTTTTTGAATGGGGCCATTTTGGCAATCACTTGTTTGATATAATTAGAATAAAGCAATATACTTTTTTTGAATGGGGCCATTTTGGCAATCAATTGTTTGATATAATTAGAATAAAGCAATATACTTTTTTGAATGGGACCATTTTGGCAATCACATTGTTTGATATAATTAGAATAAAGCAATATACTTTTTTTGGGTCCAATGGGGCCATTTTAACAATCAATTGTTTGATATAATTAGAATAAAGCAATATACTTTTTTTGAATGGGACCATTTTGGCAATCAATTGTTTGATATAATTAGAATAAAGCAATATACTTTTTTTGAATGGGGCCATTTTGGCAATCAATTGTTTGATATAATTATAATAAAGCAATATACTTTTTTTTTAATGGGGCCATTTTGGCAATCAATTGTTTGATATAATTAGAATAAAGCAATATACTTTTTTTGAATGGGACCATTTTGGCAATCAATTGTTTGATATAATTAGAATAAAGCAATAGAGGACAGTAAAGCACTGTTGTGCTCGCACAAATAGGAATGCAATATTCCTTTCTCATTTATTTTCAAAATTTATGATTAAGCTAACAGTCTGGAAGGAGGTGATAATTTTATTCTTACAAGAATTTGAAATTTCGTGATCAAAATATGACTTACACCACAAAAACAGAGCCATTATTATACACAGAAACCTGTTTCTTTAATGAATTTCCAAACTATATCAGGATGCAATGTTTTGAGTATCATACCATGCAAAACCGTTTAGTTGCAATATACAGAGATTATAATCATATGCAGAGGTGTAGCCAACCTTTTGGATTATGAAGGGGGAAAGGGGTTCAAAGAACAAGTTTTTTCTCTCAAAAATTGTGTCAAAATAGCAGTCTTTAAAATGTTCGGAGGCTGCATTTTACTAGAGAGCAGAAAAAAGGCCATTGCCTTAAAGTCTGGACCTACTACTGGACTTTTAAGCACAATTTCTGGACCTGTTAGCAAAATTTCTGGTCTTTTTTACCTTCTGGGGAGCTGTAATAAGAGACAAAAATACCAATTCATGATGATGGAACAGTTACAAAGAGGCACTGTCTGTACAAGAGAAAGTACTCATATTGAAGTAATAACTTACATATTGTAAAAAGAGATTATCGTTCATTTAACCCTTAAAGAAAGACCCTGGGGTTCAAAAGGTTTTCTTCACAACTTTCCTTTCATTTTCTACCACTAAAAATTAAGTCTATATGAATGTTAAGACAATAAACTTTTCATTAAAAAAATCAAAATAAAGAAATTATCGACAAAAATATGCAAATTTGCACATTTTAAGCCAAATTAGGCCAATCTTAATTGAGCTTATATTTTTTCTTGTGAATAATAAAAAAAATGAGGATTTTGTTACATATTTAGATTGTTTGTGAGATTTCCTTGCCATTGATATACCAGTCTAATTTTTTTTCTCAAAGCAAAACATGCAAAAACAATGAAAATAAACTAAAAAATAATCACAGCTGTAATTACTAGCGGAAAAACAATAGCCGTGTGTCTGGTGAAGGATGGAACACGGGTCATCCACGTGCTGTGCACAGAGACTTAAGCCACTAGACCAAAGTGACTGACTTGTTAAAGTGGAAGCTTTATTATTACTTAAATCCAGATAGTTAGAATGGAGGTACTTGCTCTTTTTATATCAACCGAAAGTACATGGCCTTTCTTATGATACACTTTTGTGTGCGGTAGGTGTATTGCATTCAGAACTTACAATTTTTTCAAAATTTTGGCCTCAAAAAGGCTAAAAATCATCAAATTTGGCACAAATCTTGCCAAAAAAATATGATGGTAAGGGCAGTCAAAATTCAACCGAAAATGGATACTTTGATGTATTTGACAGTTGTTCACAACTTTTCAAGCAAAAGCTAGGTCTGGAAGTATGGCAAGTAAGCTTTTAAAAAAAGTTTTTTTGAAAATTTTATGCAATTTTTTAATTCTCTCTTTTTCAATCTTTTTTTCGCAAAATTCTTTAAGATAACCCCATCAGAACTTATATTTTTGAAAGAACTATTCAAGCTCTGTCAAATGATACCAAGATCATTGCTGTGGGCCTATTTGACAAAGAAAAATATTTTTTGAAAAAGTATGTTCCCCAATCGAGCGTGACATGATTGGTCCGGGTACTTAAGGATTAATTGCTAGGTTTGAAACATGAAGAGTCTTTCACTTCCTCTACTATAACCGTGGCATCAATTTTGACCTATTTTCTTGTTCCGTTCATGCAGGAAAGACAATCTAGCTGACTGGTATGTTTTAGTCAAGAAGTCACTTAAATGACTTCCACTTGCTTAGAATGAATCAAATGTGTTATCAAATTGAATTGACCAATTTGTTAAGTTTATGCTCAATTGACATAGCAACATACCTTGAAGGTGATATCCGTATCAGGACATTCAGTTCTAATTTTCTGATTGGGTGAAATTTCAGTTAATATCTCCATTATTAAACTAACGATAAATTTGTACAGCCCTGTTTAACTCGACTGTGTCATGCTACGACACATAGCATACTGTATGTACAACGTGCATGCACCTAATCTCCATACACACTGGGTTCCGTGGGTTACCGTATCAAGTACAAGGTCATCGTGCACACTTTCCGGCACTATGTGGCTTATCACCTTGTTATATGACAAATATGTTTTAAGTGTATACTCCAGCGCGTGCACTCAGGTCATGTAGATCTTCAAATCTCGTGGTACCATGAACAAAAACTGTCAGTTATGGTGACAAATCTTTTAAAACAATAGCATCAGCACTCTGGAACAACCTTCCAAGTGATGTCTGAGACTGTTCAGATTTGAACACTTTTAAATCTTTATCAAAAACACATTTATTTAAGTCAGCAAATGGACTATAACTTCTAATTATATTAATTTGTATTATTTTTCATGTACAGTGCTTATGAGCATGTTTTTTTCATGAACTTTAGCACTATAATAATCATAATAATAATAATAATAATATAGTAATAATGATAATAATAATGATATAATAATAATAATAATGAATAATAATAATAATAATAATAATAATGTTGATGACATGTGTAAGTACATGACATGTGATAATGATGAATGATAATAATGACATGTGTAATACCTGAAAAATAATAATAATGAATGTGTAAGTACATGACATGTGTAAGTACATGACATGTGTAAGTACATGACATTGTAATACATGACATGTGTAAGTATGACATGTGTAAGTACATGACATGTGTAAGTAAGTACATGACATGTGTAAGTACATGACATGTGTAAGTACATGACATGTGTAAGTACATGACATGTGTAAGTACATGACATGTGTAAGTACATGACATGTGTAAGTACATGACATGTGTAAGTACATGACATGTGTAAGTACATGACATGTGTAAGTACATGACATGTGTAAGTACAACATGTGTAAGTACATGACATGTGTAAGTACATGACATGTGTAAGTACATGACATGTAAGTACATGACATGTGTAAGTACATGACATGTGTAAGTACATGACATGTGTAAGTACATGACATGTAAGTACATGACATGTGTAAGTACATGACATGTAAGTACATGGCATGTGTACATGACATGTGTAAGTACATGACATGTGTAAGTACATGACATGTGTAAGTACATGACATGTGTAAGTACATGACATGTGTAAGTATATGGCATGTACTTACTCACATCATTGCAATTGTTTTTTGAGATGATACTGTCTCTTTAAACATTGAACAAACAAGAAAGCTACGAGGGTAAACAAAATGTATTTATAGAGGACCTGGTGGCGAAAAGTGAGAGCCTATTTTTCATGAGTCTCAAGAATAAACACTTTTTGTGCATGTGATGGCACTGACAACCTTTAATATAAATGACCAAATAAATCATAATTATTTTTATAAATACTTAAATAACTTAGTGACAAATAGTCTCCAGAATATTCAAGCACACTTTTCGTGCATGTGATAGTACTAAAACCTTTAGTATAAATGATCAAATTAATCATACTTATTTCTTTAAAAAAAAAATATTCTTAATTTTTCAGCAACACAAAATCAAAGATTAGACTCCCTGGGTTTAGCAAAAAAGACAACTTCATTTTTCGACCTAAAACTCCTTATATACAATATATGACTCATCGAACTAATACTCCTTTAAGATACAATATATGACTCATCGACCTAATACTCCTTTAAAATACAATATATGACTCATCGACCTAGTACTCCTTTAAGATACAATATTTAACTCAAACTAAAAGTCTAATAAGACTTTATATTGGACTCAGAAGTTAGGGCAGTGATTTCTGTCCAAGATTGGAGGAACATAAACTATTTTTGCAAAACTTTCCATCAACTGGACATTTTAACATCTTTTTCTGGTCAAAGCACATAAATGGTGATAACCTCCTTCTGTTTTTGCTTTCCAGACAGAATGACCTGCATCTACAGTTGTGGGTCCATTAAATTTATAGTTGTTTGTCAAAGGGAAAAAACTACCTCTTATTCAAAGAGGTTTGATTCCACAACACTGGTTTTTTTTTTGTAAAGGAACATCAATATAGTACATTGCTTTGATCTCATTCACTTTTGACTGATACTTGAAAAATGGGCCCTAATTGAAACAACACAACTTTTTAATAACAAAATGAATTTTCCGATGCATATAATTTGTACAATTTCTTTGAGAACAATTATTTCCTTGAAATATTATCTACAAAAAGAAATACAAATTTTGATCCCTACTAACACAAACACTATTGAAATAAGGATGTACCTACTACAAAACTGTTTGCTTGCATCTGTGAGTTTATTACTACTAATCTGACTTGAGTTACAAATTCATTGGCTAAATAATTTCCTAATAATCTGCCAACAACCTTTACAAATGCCATATACTGTATGCCCAAAAACATTAAGAGAAGTCAAACAAAAAATTGTTGAAATCGAGTAACATTAGAATTCTTTATTTGAATCTGATGAACTCCAAAAAGTCAAAATCCTACCTTCTTGGGGTATTAATTTCATAATCATAAACAATGACAAAACAGATTGATGTACGGAATATACAAGACAAATTCAATGCAGACAAGTTACAAATAGCTGCCATATATACGCAAAAGCATTAAGGGAAGAGAAACAAATCAAACACAAGTAAATATTATAATTCTTTATATTCATCTAATAAACTCCAAAACAAAATTAAAAAATCAAAATCCTACCTCCTTGGGGTATGAACTTCCATAATCATGAATGACGCGCAAAACAGATTGATGTAGGGATTATACAGGACAAATTCAATGAAGACTGCCCTTGTGTACTGATCGATCCACATATTCTTCTTCAGATACTTTGTAACTCGCAGGGATTCTCGTGGGTTCTTCCCAAGTTCCGCGATGTAACCGCCCCCTCCGTACAGACCGTGGTATCCTGGGTAGGGGATGGACTTCAGGGTTTTCCAATCTCTGTAGTACCATGCTGTGTTGTGCCAGTTACTGTAATCCCTTAAATCTGAAGAATAACAATGAACAAAGGAATCTTTTTCATGATGTTTTAAATGATTTAAAATTATAAACAAATTAAAAACATTCTCACAGCAGTAAATGTAAATGATGCAAGGGCACTTATTTACGCCTGGAAGGGGCATGACAATTTTTCCCTTATATCTGAAGAAAAAATCTTTGTGATTAAATGATTTAAAATTATGAAAAATTAGAAATATATCTCAAAAGCAGAAAATATATCAACTTATGCAATGGCACTTATTTCTCTTCAAGTCTGTGACAGGTTTCAGATTGGGGAAGGGTGGGAGGCCTGAAAACCAATGTTGGCAATTGACTATCTGGCAAAGAAGTAAAGGCATACTTGAAATTTATTGCAGAGGGACACAGCAATAATTTTGACAATGGATCTAATTGCCCCTTGGACAATTGCAAACTTGACAGAACATTGCTTTGAGCTTTCTGTTTGCTTTTGAGGTTTTCACACAGCATTCAATGGTTCATATATGAGCTTTGGAGGAATCATTTCCTATCTGGATTTGACGATTGACAGCTTTTTTTAACCAATCACCGAACGAATTTGCCTATCAACAAAATCTGCATAACTATGTGGGGCAAACATCCTACATGGTACTGATACAGTACAGCTCGCGGCGCACGCTTCATATTGTCAATGCATATACTATACAAAACAAATTTCTGCACCTACAGGCTGAGTGACGGCAAAATGGTGAACAAAAATCACACTTACTACGGGCTTTGTTAATCCGATCCCATTTTCCGAAACGGTTAGCAAACATAATTTTGTTTATTCCTTTTGCTAAAAACTCAAAAGATCCGGAGAAGTGCGCCATAAATGGATCAAAATAAAATTTGACAAAATAAGTAAAGAGACCATGTACCTTGCCCCATGGGATCACAACTGCTTATTTATGGTGCTTTATCACTGTGGGGTCACAAGAACATGACAACAGAATGTGATGCATCCTATAGTACTCTTTAAAAGAAATGAGAGAGGTGCATCCAGAACATTTCTATATCATTTGTGAAACAATTTTGGATGAAAACTGGAAATATTTCTTTTTGAGGCTTCGTCTTAGGACTAAATTTTTACAAGAAGAATAATACAGTTCTTTGCAAGAATGTTACACAAAAATGCACAGTAGTCTTTAGGCATACTCAAACGTTAGTCTAAATTTGTTAGAAACATGGAATAAAATCTTGAGGCATGTAAAACTCATTTTGAAGCATGCACACTCAATCAAGAGGGCTACAGATTAAATTTGGCAGTGGATAAATTAAATTTGCCATGTTGGCACCCATGATGAATAAATCAGGCTGTAAATTTGCAGCTTATTGCGCCGCTCAAACCTAACAGTGTTTAATAACTCAATGATAAAACATCCTTTCAATATCCAAATGAATCCTCTGCCTCAGATTACGCACATAATCTGGCCCTGCAGTAACTTTCAATAACCTGGCTCTTCACACTAAGCTCATTGTTTGCATACAGATGATAAGGAGGTAATTACTAATGTGTAAAATCATTGATGTGTAAAATCACTGACTTTTTTAATTGTGGAGGTTTTAAATCATCACTGCAGAAATGGACCCTAAGATTCTTAAGAGAAAAGACAGAATATTTGCAGCAATATTTGGACATAACTAATGCTCATTTCAGCCCTAAATATCACTACCCCTAAATGAGCCATACCTGTTTCATTAAATGGCGCGTCCCAGCTTTGGTGGTAGTCTTCATCATCTTCCCCTGTCAGGGAATAATGTGCCTTGCAGTCTCTAAACTCATCCTTCATCATATCTGGTATGTCGCATTCACCTGAAAGGTAACGGGACAGCAATTGTAAGGTTTCACCAGTGGTAGTTAAAAAAAGCTTATATAGATAAAAAGGATTGTTTTTACACATTCCCATATTCCGCCCCAACATCATTGGAATTTGCTTTTTCAGCTACAGTATATACCATACTAGCTTGGCTCAACTACAGTGCATCACCTAACAGCAATGTTAGCGCATGACCTTGGATTGTTGTGATGTGTCCCGGGACAAATAAGAACGTCCTGGATGTCGGGGTGCAATGTTCTCAAGAGTTTGTTTGTTTGATGAGGGCTTAACAACACCATGACAGCGAGGGTTAAATTGTGCCTGAGAGGTTAGATCATTCCAGAGGTAGGAAGGAGAGTAAACAGGGGGAGATTGACGGAAACATGGGAACTAAAAGCCAGAAGCTGGGATTGAGAGAGGAAGTGCATGGGTGAAAAAACAAAATAGAGAGAGAGGGAGGAGGAGGGGGAAGAGGGGAAGGGGGCAGAGGAGGACTAAATATAGTTGTAGAGGGAAGCATGATGAAGGAAGGAGATAATTTTATCCAAAGGGTTTTTCTGGAATAGCTCGGCAATTGAGTTGTGGGGAGAGAGGAAAGCTCTGGGAAGGTTGTACAAGGGGCAAGCAAGGAGGATGTGATGGACTGTGAGGGTGCAATGGCAATTGTTGCAGAGAGTGGGGAGCCAATAAGGAGGTGGGACTGAGTGAGGTGGGTGTGACCTATTCTAAGATTGGTAATGTGAACGTTGTTGACACGGGAGAGGTTGTGGATGGTAGATTTGATCGGAATGGTGGACTGGATAATATGAAGTTTGTAATCAATTTGGGAGTCCCATAAGATTTGCCAGCGGTCATGAACAAGGGAAGCGATAAGCAGTTTGATGTCAGAAAGGGTTTTAGGAGAGGAGTTGGGGGAGGTTGAGGGCAAGCTTAGCGGTTGCATTTACTCTGTCATTGCCAGGAATGCCAACATGACTGGGTATCCAGAATAAAAGAATACTTTTTCTGCAAGAGATAGGGGGGGGGGCAAAAGGAGTTTATGGAGGAGGAGATGGGATTATCCCATTTACGATTGAGTAAAGAAGTAAGGACAGCCTTGGAGTCGGAGAAGATGGCAAAATGGTTGAGCGGGGAGTACTCAATAAAATTGACGGCAAGGAGGATGGCCTTGGCCTCGGCCGAGAAGATGGATGAGTAGTTGGGAGCCTGCTACTGAGGGTGATGTCTTGGATGACAGCAGCAGCAGCTGTTTTGTCGCCTTGCTTGGAGCCATCAGTATAGATGGAGGTGTAGTTTGAGACTTGGTCTTTGATTTGGTTGTGGAGGTTGATGAAGAGGTTAAGGTGGGTTTGGGTTTTGTGATGAGATACTATATTTAGATAATGTATTTAATGTCTGTCAACATTGCTTTTAAAAGAAATATCAGTCCTGAGTACTGTCACAAACATTATTTTTGAAAAGTGTATGTCTGTGATATAATTAATGCTATTTATAGAGAAACTCAACATTTCACCTTCAAAATGTGATATCTCTTTAGGAAAAAATTTTTAGTACTTCCTTCACAATTTTATTTCCTCCAAAGCTTTCATGCCTTTTTATAGAAGATCCCTGGCAGGGATGTAGGAAGGGGAAGCGGCAGCAACAACCCAAAATAATTCCCGATTATCAACAGCATTTTTGCATTGTTAAATTATGTTTCCACCATACATTGCTGCTTATTGGAAAATTTCCTTAATTCGGGAAAAAGTTACCAAATTTGACCAAAATATTCTTTAAATGTTATTAAAATTTCCAAGAATTTTACAACATGACCAAATTTCCCCTCAATTTTACCTATTTTATTTTAATAATTTTACCTCCCATCTTGGAGAAGGGGGACATTTCCTCCCCCACTTCCCATGCCTCGGGTTATTTATTTTGTCATTCTCACAATTCTGACTTGTCTCAAAATTTTTAGAAACTAATGACTTTCATTCTTGCTTCTTGGTCTGTTCAATCCCTTCCAAACATCTGTGCAATTTCCTCTCCCCTCCTTCCTCTTGGTGACCTATGTTAATTACAACTAACCTCCCATGTACTTAAATTTGAGGGTAGACTCTTTCATCCTTTTTTCTCTTTTCTACTAAAGTAAAAGCTGAAATGCACAGGTCACAATAACTACATCTAAAGAATTTTTATTCCCACATAATGACATGCAACCTAATTTTGTCCATGAAGTTGCAAGCCACGTTTTTAACTTATACAATATTATAATTTTAAATCATTTTTATGCTAATGAAGAAAATTGAGAAATAATTTGAAAATACATTAAAAATAATACTTAATATTCACTCAATGTTCTGTCCTCAGATGGTATAGGAGCTTACGATTCAGGTTACATTTACCTTTGTTTACTCTGAGCTGTCTGAATCTCGGTCGCCAATCAGAGACATTGACTGATCTGCGACTTGATGTTGAATCCTTCCCAGCAAGTCAGGATTGTCATTGTACCAATCCATTGAATACAAGGATGGAATCAGGACATGGTCAGTGTAGTTCCAAAAGCCTGTTTTATTCTTCACCTGTAGAAGAGGATTTTAAAGGGAGACAGTTTGTAAGATGAAATAATAGCTTGAACATAAGATTTGTGTTCTTAGTAGGTGGTTCAGGAAAATATACATGCAAATGAACCCTTATTCATATTTGAGCCCACCTTTAAGTAGTTGAACACACCTTTACCTTGTGAAACTTACTGTTAGCTTGAACAAGCTTACAGTTAGCTGGTGTGAGCTCATGGTTATCTAATATGAGCTAACCGTTAGCATGTACTTCCTTGTAACAAGCTCATTCTAGCTTCAAATGAGCTTACATTTGTTCTCAAAGCTCATAAAGGTTCCAATTTCCAGCTCGTGGCGAGCTAACAGTGAGCTCGTACAAGCTCAACAAGCTTAGCTAAACAACTCTGCTGTTACCTCATAGTACAAGCTTGTCGTTAGTTGGTCAAGTTTGCTGTTACCTTGTAGTACGAGCTTGTCGTTAGTTGGTCAAGTTTGCTGTTACCTTGTAGTACGAGTTCGTTGTTAGCTGATAAAGTTTGCTGTTACCTTGTAGTACGAGTTCGTTGTTAGCTGATAAAGTTTGCTGTTACCTTCCCTTACAAAAAAGAATGTGTCAAACCTTGTCTGTTATCCTGCAGGAACACATGTGGCAGACAAAAGACTTCACATGTGGCAGACAAAAGTGACACGCATGACAATGCATGAAATTGGAACTAATCCCCTGTGTGTCTAATAGGTAATCCCACATGTGTTCATGTGTGGCTGACATGCATGTAAATGTGTGAAAATAAGTGTTTTAACGAGACAGGAAGAAGTGTGGTAAGACGAATTCCAACCTGTGTCAAGAAATGTGGCAAAACGTGGCAAACTTTCAATTTTGGACCAGCTGAATGGGCTGTTGCATGAAGAAATATTTCATGGTGTAAACACTTTGTCTGGTACTTATGACACAGGTTTTCTCTTGTTTCTTGTATGACACACATTGTAGTTTCCATGTTTTATGTGTAAAAGAGTGGCAGACACGGTTTTTTGTAGAATGAGTGAGAAAGAGTGTCAAACTAGTGCAAATACCAAGGATTACCCTGGATTTGCATGCATGTTCATGCATGAAATTGGAACAGCTGACACAGGTTTTTTTGTAAGGGTTGTAGTACGAGCTTGTCATTAGTTGGTCAATTTTGCTGTTACCTTGTAGTACAAGTTCGTTGTCAGCTGGTCAAGTTTGCTGTTACCTTGTAGTATGACCTTGTCGTTAGTTGATCAAGTTTGCTGTTACCTTGTAGTACAAGTTCGTTGTCAGCTGGTCAAGTTTGCTGTTACCTTGTAGTACGAGCTTGTCATTAGTTGGTCAACTCTGATGTTATCTTGTAGTATGAGGTTGTCGTTAGCTGGTCAAGTTTGCTGTTACCTTGTAGTACGAGCTTGTCGTCAGCTGGTCAAGTTTGCTGTTACCTTGTAGTACGAGCTTGTCGTTAGTTGGTCAAGTTTGCTGTTACCTTGTAGTACGAGCTTGTCGTTAGTTGGTCAAGTTTGCTGTTACCTTGTAGTACGAGCTTGTCGTCAGCTGGTCAAGTTTGCTGTTACCTTGTAGTACGAGCTTGACGTTAGCTGGTCAAGTTGTAATACAAGTTTTTCATTAGCTCATATGAGTTTGCCAGTGGCTTACACCTTATTGTAGGTATGCTTGTTATAGCTTCAAACCAGCTCATTTTTGTTCTACAAGCTTGTAAAGGTTCCGATTGCAACCTCGCAGTGACCTCACGGTTAGCTTAAAGCAAGCTTGTCATTTCTATCAGCTTAGCAATAATGCACTTGACAGCTTTAGCAAGAGATGGCAGAGTATTTTTGAAAGCAGGGAGCTCATGTGTATAGGAAAAATAAGTATTCCAAAAGTGGCATCAAGAAGCGCTTGGAGGGAATTTTATAGGTACAAAATTAGCCAAAGTCCTCCAGCCCTCCATCTCCGCTGTCCCTATTGCCTAAATTTTTCTTCAAAAAGTCAAGCAAAGAAGCCAGAAGTGAGCTCAAACACTGCCTCATCTTTCCATAAATTGCAAAAAAAAATATAAATTTCACTGACCACAAAAATATCTTTATTCAATAATAATCAAAACTCCTTGTGGAAACTGATTTATGTGGATACACCGTCACTGCTCAGGTATTAGACTTCTCTTACCAGCCACTTTTTTGGGAAACATGTAATTTAATCATACTTTAATTTTGTTTGTTTGATGTTTGCTTGATGAGGGCTTAACGGCACCACAACAATGAGGGTCAAATTGTGCCTGAGAGGTTAGATCATACTAGAGGTAGTTTTAGTTTTGTCATAAGTTTTGTTTTCATCAACAACATTGGCAAAACAGCTCATGTGTGAGTGAAATGATCTGTTCTTGTGTTTATACCAAAGTTACATTACAGCAAGCTTTTAAAGTGCTCAAAACCTTAACAATATACCAAGAGTGAAAAACATGATACAAATCTACAGAGCAATGAAGTTGATTAAAAATTTAAATAAATTTGATAAAAATAATCACACAAAATAATGATTTTTCAAGAACCTCACAAGTGCTAACAAAAGGTGATAGTCTGATAATTCAGTTTATTCCACTCATGAGATGCAGTTACAGTTAAAGATCTGTTACCTGCCTGCACTCTGTTTTTTTGTTGAAAAGTTGAATATAGAAAGTCATAAAATACATAACTCACCATGCTGAATTTCATTTTGCCATGATATTTTGCATCAACAAACATGTCTCGGAACGATTTCCCGACCCAATACACGTGAGAATCGCGATCACCAAAGGAAATGATGATAATAACAACCAAGAAGAAAATGTAGAAGACGATTTCCGCCAAGATTTTTCTCATCTTGATCTCCTTCAACCTATGAAAAGAGAGTAAAGTATGATGTCTGGTGAGGTTTGGTGAGTGGTGTGGCTATGTTAATAGTGCCAGAGAGGGTGCAAACAGAATGAGAGGTAGATTGAAATGGTGGAATGTGGTAATAATTTAGCAGAAGTGGTATGTGGGTAAAGAGAGCTAAGAATAGCAAGACAGCAGGTGAGTTGATTATTTAAGGGGGAATTGTTGCTTCTTTGTTTTTTTAAGGTGGGGGAGAATATTTCAGTTTGGATAGAGATGTTGTGGGCTGGTGTCAGGATGGGTGATGGATGGAGGTGGTATGTCATTAAGCAGGTGGTTGTGGGAGATATGTATTTGAGCAATCCTAGGGAAAGACAATGACCACTTCTTATAGCCATTTCTGTGTTATACCAAACGTATGACTTTCGATACAGCAAAAAATATTTCTTTACTGAGACCTACATGTATATTATAATTCAAATATAATTTCACAATGAAATCTGAAGATTTCCTTTACCAAAACATTATTTTTACCAAATAATCCATTGAATTACTTAATCATACCTCTTCTCCCTAGCTTCTTTAAGTTCCTCAATGTCCGGCAACTCTGCACAAAACCGACTCTCCTCCCGAAGTTTGGCCAGGTAGAGCATCTTATTGGGGTCAGATAACTCCTCCTCTGTCATTCGCTGATGAAGCCATTCCTCGTCGTCATTGAGATGCGGGACTGCACCACCAGAATCTTCATCTTCGCTATCGGGTTTGCGGATGATCAGGGAGAAGAAGAGGGCAAGTAAGAGAACCTGCAAAAAAACACATTTCTGATTGAATATCAAAAAAAAAATTGATATCTTTTGATATTTTTACATCAATTTTCTTTGCAATTTATGGAAAGATGAGGCAGTGTTTGAGGTCACTTCTGGCTTCTTTGCTTGACTTTTTGAATACTCATATTTAGACAAATTTAGGCAATAGAGACAGCAGAGATAGAGGGCTGGAGGACTTCGGGAAATTGATATTTGATATCTTTTGTCTATTCTTGGACTTTCAGTTCTAAGAATAGAGTTTCACCACTTTGTCACTGTTTGGTTTGAGGTTATCATTCCAACAAACTTTCTTCTAAAAAACTTGATTCTATGGGAACCCTCCAGAAAAATTAATTGCTCTGTTGCTTCAGTATTGTAATTCATAGAAAATATTGCAAGACATTTGCGGCCGTTTGAGTAACCACTTGTAATACACTAGTAACCAGTTGTGAAACACTGGTAACCAGTTGTGAAACACTGGTAACCAGTTGTGAAACACTGGTAACCAGTTGTGAAACACTAGTAACCAGTTGTGAAACACTAGTAACCAGTTGTGAAACACTACTAACCAGTTGTAAAACACTGGTAACCAGTTGTGAAACACTGGTAACCAGCTGGGAATCACTGGTAACCAGTTGATAAACACTGGTAACCAGTTGTGAAAAACTGGTAACCAGTTGTGAAACACTAGTAACCAGTTGTAAAACACTAGTAACCAGTTGTGAAACACTAGTAACCAGTCAAGAAACACTAGTAACCAGTCGTGAAACACTAGTAACCAGTCGTGAAACACTAGTAACCAGTTGTGAAACACTAGTAACCAGTTGTGAAACACTAGTAACCAGTTGTGAAACACTAGTAACCAGTTGTGAAACACTAGTAACCAGTTGTGAAACACTAGTAACCAGTTGTGAAACACTAGTAACCAGTTGTGAAACACTAGTAACCAAATGTGGAACACTAGTAACCAGTTGCAAAACACTAGTAACCAGTTGCAAAACGCTAGTAACCAGTTGTGAAACGCTAGTAACCAGTTGTGAAACACTAGTAACCAGTTGTGAAACACTAGTAACCAGTTGTGAAACACTAGTAACCAGTTGTGAAACACTAGTAACCAGTTGTGAAACACTAGTAACCAGTTGTGAAACACTAGTAACCAGTTGTGAAACACTATAACCAAATGTGGAACACTAGTAACCAGTTGTGAAACACTAGTAACCAGTTGCAAAACACTAGTAACCAGTCGGGAAACACTAGTAACCAGTCGGGAAACACTAGTAACCAGTCGTGAAACACTAGTAACCAGTCGTGAAACACTAGTAACCAGTTGTGAAACACTAGTAACCAGTTGTGAAACACTAGTAACCAGTTGTAAAACACTAGTAACCAGTTGTGAAACACTAGTAACCAGTTGTGAAACACTAGTAACCAAATGTGGAACACTAGTAACCAGTTGTGAAACACTAGTAACCAGTTGCGAAACGCTAGTAACCAGTTGCGAAACGCTAGTAACCAGTTGTGAAACACTAGTAACCAGTTGTGAAACACTAGTAACCAAATGTGGAACACTGGTAACCAGTTGTGAAACACTGGTAACCAGCTGGGAAACACTGGTAACCAGTTGATAAACACTGGTAACCAGTTGTGAAAAACTGGTAACCAGTTGTGAAACACTAGTAACCAATTGTAAAACACTAGTAACCAGTTGTGAAACACTAGTAACCAGTCGGGAAACACTAGTAACCAGTCGGGAAACACTAGTAACCAGTCGTGAAACACTAGTAACCAGTCGTGAAACACTAGTAACCAGTCGTGAAACACTAGTAACCAGTCGTGAAACACTAGTAACCAGTTGTGAAACACTAGTAACCAGTTGTGAAACACTAGTAACCAGTCGTGAAACACTAGTAACCAGTTGTGAAACACTAGTAACCAGTTGTGAAACACTAGTAACCAGTTGTGAAACACTAGTAACCAGTTGTGAAACACTAGTAACCAGTTGTGAAACACTAGCAACCAGTTGTGAAACACTAGTAACCAAATGTGGAACACTAGTAACCAGTTGTGAAACACTAGTAACCAGTTGCGAAACACTAGTAACCAGTTGCGAAACGCTAGTAACCAGTTGTGAAACACTAGTAACCAGTTGTGAAACACTAGTAACCAGTTGTGAAACACTAGTAACCAGTTGTGAAACACTAGTAACCAGTTGTGAAACACTAGTAACCAGTTGTGAAACACTAGTAACCAAATGTGGAACACTAGTAACCAGTTGTGAACACTAGTAACCAGTTGTGAAACACAAGTAACCAGTTGTGAAACACTAGTAACCAGTTGTGAAACACTAGCAACCAAATGTGGAACACTAGTAACCAGTTGTGAAACACTAGTAACCAGTTGTGAAACACTAGTAACCAGTTGTGAAACACTAGTAACCAGTTGTGAAACACTAGTAACCAAATGTGGAACACTAGTAACCAGTTGTGAAACACTAGTAACCAGTTGCGAAACACTAGTAACCAGTCGGGAAACACTAGTAACCAGTCGGGAAACACTAGTAACCAGTCGTGAAACACTAGTAACCAGTCGTGAAACACTAGTAACCAGTTGTGAAACACTAGTAACCAGTTGTGAAACACTAGTAACCAGTTGTGAAACACTAGTAACCAGTTGTGAAACACTAGTAACCAAATGTGGAACACTAGTAACCAGTTGTGAAACACTAGTAACCAGTTGCAAAACGCTAGTAACCAGTTGTGAAACACTAGTAACCAGTTGTGAAACACTAGTAACCAAATGTGGAACACTAGTAACCAGTTGTGAAACACTGGTAACCAGCTGGGAAACACTGGTAACCAGTTGTGAAAAACTGGTAACCAGTTGTGAAACACTAGTAACCAGTTGTAAAACACTAGTAACCAGTTGTGAAACACTAGTAACCAGTCGGGAAACATTAGTAACCAGTCGGGAAACACTAGTAACCAGTCGTGAAACACTAGTAACCAGTTGTGAAACACTAGTAACCAGTTGTGAAACACTAGTAACCAGTTGTGAAACACTAGTAACCAGTTGTGAAACACTAGTAACCAGTTGTGAAACACTAGTAACCAGTTGTGAAACACTAGTAACCAGTTGTGAAACACTAGTAACCAAATGTGGAACACTAGTAACCAGTTGCGAAACACTAGTAACCAGTTGCGAAACACTAGTAACCAGTTGCGAAACGCTAGTAACCAGTTGCGAAACACTAGTAACCAGTTGTGAAACACTAGTAACCAGTTGTGAAACACTAGTAACCAGTTGTGAAACACTAGTAACCAGTTGTGAAACACTAGTAACCAGTTGTGAAACACTAGTAACCAAATGTGGAACACTAGTAACCAGTTGTGAAACACTAGTAACCAGTTGGGAAACACTAGTTGGAGTTCCACCAAGGATCAAACCTGGGATGCTAGTGCAGAAAACAATTGTGCCGCACAGGTCTCTATTATGGATAAACTGGATGCCAGAACTTTACCACTTTGTTTTAATTTTTCATGACTTTATGTGAAACTATAACAACACTCTCTTTTGATTCCTGTGATTCTTTTAATGCCTATCTTAAAGTTCTATACATTCCCAGGTCTTATTCTATTATTCACACACCCATGGGAACCCTAAGGAACCAACTACTATATTGCTTCAAAATATTGTGCTTCATAGAAATTTTCAACCATCTCATCAGAAGACACAATCATCCAGTAATCATTCAACAAATATGTAAATCTATGTAGTTTTTACGTTGAGTGTTGAGCCAAAAATATATCTTGTACCAGAGAGACAACACTACTTTGAAGATTGAATGCTATCTGTACCTTCTTTTTTCATTAAATGCACTTTTTAGAATTCTGAATATTCCCAACGTAAGTCTGTTCTTCATTAAACCATATAGATCTCAAAACTTACAAGTAATTCAAAATTTAATCCAATATAAATACTCCCTAACAGAATGACAATATTGATCTACCATCAGTTCTGGTGGTACTTTTCCTTTCAGTTGAAATAAAATCTTAAGTTTTAATTCCATATATGTCATTGTTCTGTTGATTTAAAATATTCACATTTTTAGCCAAAACTAGAACGGTAAATACCATCATGGTTCGCATGCCCATGCAACTTGACACCCATATCACATGAAGCGGCCAATTATAAAAATGGCATCTCACACCAAGTCCTACAATTCATCCCACCCCATGTCCCACATGACATCCCATCCCATGTCCCACATGGCATTCCACCATATCTCCCACATGGCATCCCACCCCATGTTCCACATGACATCCCATGTCCCACATGGCATTCCACCATATCTCCCACATGGCATCCCACCCCATGTTCCACATGACATCCATGTCCCACATGGCATTCCATCATATGTCCCACAGGGCATCCCATCCTATGACCTACATGGCATTTCACACTATGTCCCACATCCCATGTCCCAATGACATCCCACCTCATGTCCCACATGACATCCCATGCCTTGTCCCACATGGCATTCCACCATATCTCCCACATGGTATTCCACCATACAGTGTCTCACATGGCATACCACCATATGTCACACATGGCATTCCACCATATGTCCCACATGGCATCCCATGCTATGACCCACACGGATCCTATCCTACATGTATGTCCCACATTCATCCAACCATATGTACCACATGACATCCCTCCCTATGTCCCACATGGCATCCCTCCCTGTGTCCCGCATCAGTGGCTTCCCACCTGATGTCCCACATGGCATCTTACCATATGTTCTACACGATATCCCTCGCAATATCCCCATGACATCCTACTTTATGTCCCACATGGCATCACATCCCATGTTCCCATGGACTCCCACCTTATGTCCCACATAGCCTCCTACCCTATGTCACACATGGCATCCTACGTTATGTCACACATGGCATCCTACCTTATGTCACACATGGCATCCCAACCTATGTCACACTCTGTGTTACTCGTGTCATCCCACCATGTCCCACATGGCATTCTACCCTGTTCCACATGGCATCCCACCCCATGTCCCACATGGCATCCCACTCTATGTCCCACATGACATCCCATAGGCTCCATAAAGAGTCTCATCCTAGCTATCACAGTCCCTGATTGAGCATACTATGTATGAAAGTGTCACTTCATATAACAACTTATATGCAAATGACTTGTTGAAATGGGGTGGGACGCCATGTCCCACATGACATCCCATACCATCCCATGTCCCACATGACATTCCATCCCATGGCATTCCACCCTATGTCCTACATGGCATTCCACTCTGTTCCACATGGCATTCCACCCTGTTCCACATGGCATCCCACCCTATATGGCTCCATAAGAAGTCTCATCCTAACTATCACAGTCCCTGATTGAGCATACTATGCAGGAAAGTATCAGTTCATATAATAACTTATATGTAAATGAGTTGGTGGATAAGAAAAAAAGGTGGAGTCAAATAAATATGTCTGAAATATAGCCCTTAAAGTATACAACATGGTAGATATTATATCATATGTCCCTCATCCATGTCCCACATAGCATCCCTCCCTATGTCCATATATGCAATCACATCCTGTCACACTCCCTGACTAAGCATACTAAATAAAAAAGTCTGGTCAGGTCACATACTGTAGCAACTTTATGCAAATATGCACAATAATAAAGATGGACTTTAATAATCATGCCTGATATAACTGTTGGTGCCCAAATATTTTGAAGAATTTTAAGGATTTTAAATCTTAAGTGCTACAAGAGAGACTTGAGGATTTTGAAAAACATTGGAAAATTATATTATTTTACAGTTATCTTCTAAGGAAATATCAAATATTTTGTAGACCTTTTAAGGAAACTAGTCTTCAATCCTGTCTTAAGTATCTCTGAAAAACTTTAACATTTGATAAGGAAATTCCAACCTTCCATAAGGATATCTGAAGAAACTTTAACTTTTTCTGAGGAACTCTAAAGAAACTTTAACATTTTCTGAGGAATTCTCAAAAAACTTTAACATTTCTGAGGAAATCTGAGGACAAATCTGTGGACGGCTGGATGGACATAATCGCCATTACATAGGTTCGCATTATACTTCGCATATGAACCAATAATAAAATTATATCTGAATACAGGTCCAGACAAAACACTACCCAGTGTGCCTAAATATTACAGAAAGGTCAAAAGGTCACCCAATTTCCATTAATCAATGTAGAGCCCAGAAAGTTATGAATATTCATCTACTGAGAAAAGATCAGTTTTTACCTTCAGGGGCTGAGCCAAAAATATATCTTGTACCAGAGAGATGCCAATGGAGAGAAGCCACTCAATGGACTTTTCCTTCTTAAACTGCCCAGCCACTTCAATGGTCAACCAGAACGAAACAGCCACGGACAAGATGATTAGAATCCATCCCAGATAAACGAAATACCATGGCAACGTAAAAGCCTTCTTCTTCTTCTTTTTCCCTTTTTTGAAACCAACGACAGGTTTAAACGTGTCTTCCTGGTCGCAAATCACATCATCAACATCCAATGACGTGCGGCAGCGAGGATTGAATTTCCGTCTCTTTGTCCTGAAATTGAAAATACCCGCTGGTCTCTGTTGCTCATTTTTCCATCTAAAATGTCCATTTCACGTTGAAGTTCTTGCTCATCATTCTTATTGTTAAGCCTTGGTGATGATTTTGATGCTGTCGCTGGTCGTATTGTACTATACTGTTTTGTGCGGTTTTTCCTGAATTTTCGTAAAAACCACATACGTAGTTTGGACCTTTTGGGTGGAGCAGCTACTAATCTGAAAATGTTGACCACAAGGAGATTGACTGGAAAGACAAAGAGACAGCTGATGGTGCCAACAATCAGTTCCCCGGTGGTCAGAGAAATTGGTCCTAGTTTAAGAGTTGCTGTCGGTTACCGAGGGAGTAATCAACTCCATAG
This sequence comes from Chiridota heheva, assembly GCA_020152595.1. Classification (NCBI taxonomy): domain Eukaryota; kingdom Metazoa; phylum Echinodermata; class Holothuroidea; order Apodida; family Chiridotidae; genus Chiridota; species Chiridota heheva. Next base: position 1,345,308 of record JAIGNY010000088.1, on the reverse strand, counting down.
AAAAATATATTTGCCATCATCGTTGTGAAGAGAAGGGACAAGCAGCATGTGGCTCTCTGGACGCGGGTGAAGTTGCTTTTGGAGGGACGGGCAAAGATGGAGAACCAGAGGTGACTGTCACTGAAATTTCTTCTGGTCTTGCTGAAGAACAGGTATCCAAAACTTGTCAGTTCACTTTTGCCAGCCACTGGACTGACTCTCTCAATCTATTAAGATTTAGAAAGAAAGAAATTCAATTCAATGAAATGCAACGTATATTACTTAAAGGATTAATTCAGTGGTCAAACAAGTTAATCTTTTTGAAAGAGGACTTAAAAAGACACAAAATGTTGAAAAAACTACTTCCACATCTTACTCTGTTAACAAGATATTCCAGGTTATAGCTCATTTTCATAGAAAATGACACTTTTCATAAACTTTTTGCATTTGATTAGGCCAATAGATCAATGAAAGCCAGGAGCCTTTGACGAAATACAAAATTAACAGCATACAAAGTTATTGAATACATAACTGTAACTAGTAGGGTACAAGGGGGATTAATAACCCCTTCCCCCCAGCCCCCTTCCTCCTTCTCAATTGACTTAATCTATTAAAATCTGAACATAGGCCGACCAAATAGATGCAATTTTGGTCAAATACAGAAACCAAAATATTCCACTTTCTTTAACAGACAGTGGGCCACTTATTGCACGCTTTGCCTCCTATTAGCTACAGGCTTTATTCCATTTTATTTAAGTAAGAAATCAATTTCACACGAGGTAACAAAAAATTTGCCTCTCTAAGCTCACCCTGCCATCATCCTCTTCCACTGCCAGCCACTGATCCAGGATGAAGTAGTACATCTTCTCTGTCTGAAGATCCTTGATACAAACACGACTCAGAAACCATGAAGGGGAGCTCCCTTTATTGTCATGCCACACTCTCAGGTACGTCAAATCACCCATACTCTCAGGACAGGCCATAATGAAGGAGTCCACACCACCGCGCTGGAAAACTTTACGTTTTCTATCAATAAGGGGGCGTGACCCACTTTCAGCAGAGTTGCCAGATACATTGATGGACACTCTTGCTGTTGTGCCTAAAAAAAGATGTACAAAAGTATTAATGTCTTTTAAGAAACAAACTTTAAAATTCAGAAATTAATCACTAGGGCAATGAATTTTCACAGATTATAAAAAGACCCAGTTTTTCAATTAGAGAAGTGGTGCTCTCAATCTGAAAACTCGGCTAGGAATTATAAAACAAAAAAGGAAAAAAAACTCACAAAAACATTTTACTCAGACAGAAGATAATTACTGTCTATTTTTAATGTGAAATTCATCCATGCAACATTGTGCAAATAAGTTTTCTGGAAAAAGGTCTACACTAAATGAGATTACTTTAAAAGGGGCATTCCAAATGTAAATTGTTGCACATAAGGTTTGTTTGTTTGATGAGGTCTTAGCAGCACCACGACAATGAGGGTCAAATTGTGCCTGAGAGGTCAGATCATTTTAGAGGTAGGAAGAAAAGAAAACAGGGAGAGAATGAGAGAAATTCAAGAACAAAAGTCAGAAAGCTGTGATCGAGAGAGGAGGTGCATGGGTGAAACAAAACAAAGTAGGGAGGGAGTGGAAGAGGAGAATTAAATATGGTTGTAGAGGGAAGCATGATGAAGGAGATGATTATTTTCCGGAGGATTTTTTTGAAAGAACTCAGCAATTGAGTTGTGGGGAGCGAGAGAAGCTCTGGGAAGGTTGTACAGGGGGCAAGCAAGGAGAACGTGATGGATAGTGAGGATGCAGTGGCAATTGTTACAGAGGGGTTGGGGGGAACCAATAAGAAGGTGGAAGTGAGTGAGGTGGGTGTGACCAATTCTAAGACGGGTAATATGAACATTGTCGATACGAGAGAGGTTGTTGATGGTGGATTTGATCGGGATTGTGGGCTGGATGACATAGAGTTTGTTATCAATTTGGGAGTTCCATGAAGTTTGCCAGCAGTGACGAACAAGGGAAGCGATAAGCGGTTTGATGTCAGAGAGGGTTTTAGGAAAAGGGGTAGAGAGGAGGTTGAAAGCAAGCTTAGCGGCTGCATCAGCCCTGTCATTGCCAGGGATGCCAATGTGGCTGGGTATCCAGAAGAAAAGAACCCTTTTCCTGCAGAGGGTGGGAGAAAAGAGTTTCCGGAGGAGGAGGTGGCAAGTGAGGTTATCCCATTTAAGATTGAGTAATGAAGTAAGAACAGCCTTTAAGTCTGAGAATATGGCAAAGTGGCTGAGAGGAGAGTACTCAATAAAGTTGAGGGCGAGGAGAATGGCCTTAGCCTCAGCAGAAAAGATGGATGAGTAGTCAGGAAGTCTGCTACTCAGGGTGATGTCTTGGATGATGGCAGCAGCAGCTGTCTTGTTGCCTTCCTTGGAGCCATCAGTATAGATGGAGGTGTAATTTGAGAGTTGATCTTTGATTTGGTTGTGGAGATTGATGAAGAGGTTAGGGTGGGTTTGAGTTTTGTGATGAGTGGAGGGGCCCAGGTGGACAGAGGGGAGGGGGGTGGCCCAAGGAGGAAAAGTGGGCCAGGAGTAGGTGCCGAGAGTGGCGGGGTTGATGCCAAGATGGAAGAGGTCTGATTTAATGCGTAAGCTGAAGGGAGGAGATAGGGTCTTAGTCCTATCAAAGAGGGTGGAGAAATTGGGGTACCTAATGAGGTTGTAAACTGGATTCTGGGTGTTGGTGAGGACTCTAAAAGCATAGGAGATGCTAAGCTTTCTACATCTAAGTAGAAACGGGAGTTCATTGGCTTCAACATGAAGGCTGGTGATTGGGGAGGTCCTGTAGGCTCCTAGACAAAGCCTGGGGGCTTCATTTTGGATGGTGTTGATGTGGTTGAGGTATGAATTGTGAGCGACACAGTAGACAATATTGCCATAGTCAAGCTTGGCACGAATGGTAAGCCTGAAAATTTTGAGGAGAGAATAGCGGTCCGCTCCCCAAGTGGTGTTGGAGAGGAGTCGGAGGATGTTAAGGGAGCTGTTGCATTTTAGTTTCAGGTTCGTGATGTGTTGCTTGTAGGTGAGCTTGGGGTCTAGAGTTAGACCCAGGAACCTTGTGTGTTCAACTTTAGGGATGCCATTCCCATTGAGCACAAAGTTCAGGTTGGGGTGGAGGTTGTTGAAATGACAAAAGTGCATGCAGACTGTCTTGTCTTTGGAGAATTTAAAACAGTTATTGTTGCTCCAGACTTGCAGCTGGTTGAGGCTGATTTGGAGCCTATTTTCAACAATAGAAAAGCTAGGGGAGGAGTAGAAGATGGTGAAATCATCCACGTAGAGGGTACGTTTGATGCTGGGGCCAAGGTTATTCGCGATGTCAATAATGCTCAGATTGAAGAGAGTGGGAGAGAGGATGCTGCCTTGGGGGACGCCCTCTTCTTGGGGGTACGAATTGGAGAGCACATAAGGAGTGTGAACATCAGTTAAGAAAATGTCCACATCTTTTATTAGCAAATCTAAATCTTGCTTACCTGTATTAGTCTTGAGACCTGTGAAGATGGTGACCTCATAGTGGTACAGATCCCGTGGATCATTGTCAGGAAGGGGAGTCACGCCAGCCTATCATGGTGAAACATGAAGACAATAGATAGAATAACCAATGTGTAGGAGGCAGGGTTGCAGGGGGCAGACTTCTAACCAATGTGTAGGAGGCAGGGTTGCAAGGGGCAGACTTCTAACCAATGTGTAGGAGGTAGGGTTGCAGCTAGGGGCAGACTTCTAGCAAAATTGGAAAAAATCCTAGTATAGCAGTAAAGTGCTATAATGCAGTAACTTTATTATGTGTTTATTAGCTTATTTTTTTCATAATTCTTGGACTAAAATTTCATTTTCAACAAAATTTAGCAAGACTATATGCAGTTAAAACAATTACAACAAAATTGATAAAATCATCAAACAATTCTTACAATTTTCAGTTATTTTGACAACAAAATAAAGTTACATTACAAAAACCTCATTTTGCCAAAATGTTGCAAAATTTGGGCTAACTTTTGCTCTGGCTAGTGTCAGTAACATTACAATTTTATGCAATTTTCACTTTCCAAAAGCATGGTTTAAGTATGGGATAAGTATGGGCTAAGTTCAATCATCAACTATGTCTATCAAAAAGGGTTTCTCATTTAAAAAAAAAGTGTTTTGACTTAATTTCCTTTTTTTACAATTATATGAATAGTGAGTGAATTCCTTCACACAATTACTGAGTATTGTAAAAAGGTTTTATTTAAAGTAATATCCCCATAAATCTAAATTTTCATTCATACAATAGAGAATGTTTTATTACGTTTAGGAGTCCAAAAGTGACCTTGCAGTGTTAACTGTGATGTCATACTTGCAGATCCAAGATAATTCTTTATGTATGTTAACTTTGTAAAATGAATATTTAATTTTCTTCCATTTACACTGTAAGTTTGTTTGTTTGTTTGATGAGGGCTTAACAGCACCACAACAACGAGGGTCAAATTGTGCCTGAGAGGTTAGATTATTCTAGAGGTAGAAAGAAAAGAAAACAGGGGGAGATTGAGAGAAATACAAGAACTAAAAGCCAGAAAGCTGGGGTCGAGAGAGGTGCATGAGTGAAAAGAAAAAAAAAAGTAGAGAGAGAGGGGGTTGGGAGAGGAGGACTAAATATGGTTGTAGAGGGAAGCATGATGAAGAAAGGAGATCATTTTATCAGGAGGGTTTTTCTGGAAGAAGTCAACATTTGAGTTGTGGGGAGCGAGGGAAGCTCTAAGAAGGTTGTACAAGGGTCAAGGAAGGAGAACGTGTTGGACTGTGAGGGTGCAATGGCAATTGTTGCAGAGGGGTTGGGGGAGCCAATAAGGAGGTGGAAGTGAGTGAGGTGGGTGTGACCTATTCTAAGACAAGTAATATGAACGTTGTCAACATGAGAGAGGTTGTTGATGGTGGGTTTGATCGGAATGGTGGGCTGGATGATGTGAAGTTTGTTATCAATTTGGGAGCCCCATGAGGTTTGCCAGTGGTCACGAGCAAGGGAAGCGATAAGCGGTTTGATATAGGGAAATGGGGTAGGAGAGAGGTTGAAGGCAAGCTAAGAGGCTGCATTAGCCCTGTCATTGCCAGGGATGCCAACATGGCTGGGTATCCAGAAGGAAAGAATACTTTACCTGCAGAGGGTGGGTGAAAGGAGTTTCCGGAGGAGGAAGTGCATATGATGTGGAGTTATCCTATTTAAAATTGAGTAAAGAAGGACAGCCTTGGAGTCGGAAAAGATGGCAAAGTGGCTGAGCAGAGAGTTGAGGGCGAGGAGGATGGCATTCGTCTCGGCTGAAAAGATGGACGACTAGTCAGGAAGTCTGCTACTCAGGGTGATGTCTTGCATGACGGCAGCAGCAGCTGTCTTCTCGCCTTCCTTGGAGCCATCAGTATAGATGGAGGTGTAGTTTGAGAGTTGGTCTTTGATTTGGTTGTGGAGATAGATGAAGAGGTTAGGGTGGGTTTGGTGATGAGTGGAGAGGCCTAGGTGGATAGTAGAGAGGGGGGTGGCCCAAGGAGGAAAAGTGGACCAGGAGAAGGTGCCAAGAGTGATAGGACTGATGCCGAGATGGAGGAGGTCTGATTTGTTTGTTTGTTTGATGAGGTCTTAACGGCACCACGACAACGAAGGTCAAATTGTGCCTGAGAGGTCAGATCATTTTAGAGGTAGTAAGGAAAGAGACCAGGGGAAGAATGAGAGAAATTCAAGAACAAAAGCCAGAAAGCTGTGATCGAGAGAGGAGGTGCATGGGTAAAACTAAAAACAAAGTAGAGAGGGGGTGGAAGAGGAGGATTAAATATGGTTTGATGTGTTAGCTAAAGGGAGGGGATAGGGATTTAGTCCTATCAAAGAGGGTGGAGAAATTGGGGTACCTAATGAGGTTGTAAACAGGGTTCTGGGGGTTGGTGAGGACTCTAAAAGCATAGGAAAGGCTAAGCTTTCTACACCTTAGCAGAAAGGGGGATTCGTTGGCTTCAACATGAAGACTGGTGATTGGGAAGGTTCTGTAGGCACCCAGCCAAAGCCTGAGGTCTTCATTTTGGATGGTGTTGATGTGGTTGAGGTATGAGTTGTAAGCGACACAGTAGACAATATTGCCGTAGTCAAGCTTGGCACGAATGGTGAGCCTAAAGATTTTGAGGACAGCATGGCAGTTCCCACCCCAAGTGGTGTTGGGGAGGAGGCGGAGAAAGTTGAGGGAGCTGTTGCATTTCTGTTTCAGGTTGGTGATGTGATGCTTGTAGGAGAGCTTGGGGTCTAGAGTTAAACCCAGGAACTTAGTGTGTTCAAATTTAGGGATGCGATTGCTTGAGCATGAGGTTCGAGTTGGGTGGAGGTTGTTGAAATTACAGAAGTGCATGCAGACTGTCTTGTCTTTGGAGAATTTAAAATCGTTATTGTTGTAACAGTCTTGCATCTGGTTGAGGCTGAGTTGGAGCCTATTTTCGACAAACGGAAAGCTAGGGAAGAAATAGAAGATGGTGAAGTTATCTATGTAAAGTGCATGTTTGATGTTGGGGCCAAGGTTGTCCGCGATGTCGTTAATGCTCAGTTTGAAGAGTAGGGGAGAGGATGCTGCCCTGGGGGATGCCCTTTTCTTGGGGTAGGGGTTGGAGAGGGTGTGGCTAATATGAACTATGAACTGCCTGGGTGAGAGGAAATTTTGAATAAAGATGGGGAGGTGGCCTCTGAGGCCAATGGTGTAAAGTTTGCGGGTGATGCCGTATTTCCAAGTAGAGTTGAAAGCTTTCTCGAGGTCAAAAAAGATGACAATGAGGTGTTCCTTTTCTGCAAAGGATTCCCAGATAGTGGTGTCGAGCATAATTAACTGGTCTAAGGTATTGCGACATTTCAGGAAGCTGCTTTGGTGAGGAGAGAGGATTCTGTTGGTCTCAAGGGACCAGTTTAGTCTCTGTTTAATGATCCTTTCTATAATTTTACAGAGACAGCAGGTGAGGGCAATGGGGCAGTCACTGGAGGAGTCGTTACTGTCCTTTCCCGGTTTAGGGTAGGGGTGACAATAGCTGTCCTCCAGATAGAGGAAAATAGTGTGAGGACCAAATGTGGTTGAGGATGGTGAGTAGGGTAGTGGTGGCCTTGTTGGGGAGGTGTTTCAGGAACTGGTAGGGAATGTTATCTGGGCCCTTGGAGGTGTAGCCAGCTTCGTGGATGGCTTGGTTTAATTTATAAAGGGTGAGAGGGTGTTGTAGCTCTCGGAGTTGTCGGAGGGAAAGGTGATACTCTGGGCTTAATCGCGAGTGTTTTTGGTTTTGAAAGCATTGGGGTAGTTGGCCGAGGACAAGATGTTGCTGAAAGAGGCAGCGAGGTGGTTAATGATGTCTTTTTTCGCGGTGAGAAGGTTACCATTCCAGGAGAGATGGGAGATGGGAGACTTGCCCACCCTGCCGTGAAAGCTGTTAACCATTCTCCAAATCTTCTTAATGGGGGTGTTGGTGGTGAGGGAAGAGATGAACTTGTTTTAAGTGTTGGTTTTACTGTCCTCGATAGTGCGCCAGGCCTTGGCACGGCTGATGTGAAAGTGGTTGAGATTGTGGGTGGTCGGGTTAGTTTTAAAGTTCTTTTTCCTGTTCTTGATGGCGGTTTTGCAGTCAACAGAGAACCAGGGATTGGGAGGTGGTTAGGGGGTTTAGAGGTTTTGGGAATAGAGCAGGTGGCGATGTTGATAAGGATGTTACTGAAGTTTGACATGGGATCCTCACCCTCGAGGAGATGGGGGAGAGGTGCGAGTCACAGAGGGTTTCGCAAAGGGGCCAGTCAGCCTTCTTGAGGTTCCAATTGGGGGTGTGGTCAGTGGAGTTCGACGATAACTGTAAAATTCATAAGCAGAGGGGCAAAGCAAAGCAGGTTGTTGCAAAGTGCATGTTATACCTCATCTCACTAAGTAAACAAAACATGTGTTTAATAATTTAGAAAGAAGCAATTCATTTTCAGCGAAATAAATAAACATCGCTTGGATCTGCAATTATGGCATCACACTGTACACTGTGAGGTCACTTTTCAACATGCTAGCACAATCTTTGAAATGCAATAACCCCTGAATGGAATAAGACATTAATGTGTTTTTTTTACCAACTTGTTGTTATATATATGAAATAAAATTTCACAGGAATATTTCTTTAACAAAATATTTGAAGGTTTAACTAATAGTACAATACTCACTGTTCATTTTATGAAAAATATATTGATGAAAATGATAAAGGGGTCCTTGAACAATAAATGAGGGCAACATTTCTGTGAGTCTCACAAAAGTCTGCAGCTTATTTTGCCATATGTGATGAATGTTTTTGAGGATGAGTTTATCTCAAGTAATCAAATGATGGCATAGGACACTCATAGAAGATTTCAAAGTTTCTTTGTTAAAGAAAATATTTTCATGAATTTTCATGAATTTTTGTTCAAAATATTTAAAGATGCACAGTAGTTACCTTCCCTTTCAGTGTATGCTGGTGACATTTTGTTTTTGCATTTCCCACTTCTTAAACCTTCGCACTGCCTTTTTGGCCTGTACACATTCTAGAATTTAGCCCAAATATCCCTTTTCAAAAGATTGTTCCAATGATAACCCCAAACCAAACTAAAAACCTTTTTACACTACCTACGTTTGACCCGTGTCGAAGCTTAAACAGGTCTAATCCGCGTCAACACGCTTATATAAAACATAGCCATAGTTCAAAATGCTTACAGGATTAGTTCAGTGGTCAAGCATGTTCATCTTTTTTAAAAATGGACTTCAAAAGAATCAAAATGGTGAAGAAAGCATTCAAAAATCTATTTCCGTTAAGGAGAAATTCAAGTTCAAAGTTTGGTATTATTTCTGTAGAAACGACTTAAATCAGACTAAATGTGATGTCACAACCTCAGATTCCTCAAAGTCTTTATGTATTTGAAAGAAAATGTATTCAATTTTTTCACTATTTAAGTTATTTATCCTCAAACTTTCTTCAGGTGCTATATTATAAATACCCTTCATGAATTCAGTTTTACTACTTTTTGGACATATCACATGGTTTTTGGGCCACAGAATCGCAGGACAAAATATGATAGAATACATAAAAACTTTGACCAATCTGAGGCTATGACATCACAACTAGTCTGATTTTAGTCGTTTCTACACAAATGATACCAAACTTTAAACTTCAATATCTCCTTCACGGAATAAAATTTTGAATACTTTCTACATCATTTTGTTTCTTTTGAAGTCCTCTCTCATATAAGATGAAGATGCTTGACCACTGAACTAATCCTTTACCTTTTCAATATCCCTCTTATCTCTTTTCCTGGCCCAAATAATAATAAGGACATAGATACACAGCCACATCATCATGAAAATGAACACAACCGGGTTCTCATCAAGCTTGGTGAAAGCCGAGTTTGAAAGGTCAATGTGGTTGATTGGAATCTTAAAACCACCTCCGAAAAGTGTCAGATGGTCGCACTCACAGAGAGTTTTGTATGGGTTGCTGCCTTTGCAAACCTAAAGCAGAAAAGATGGAAAATATCATTATGAGTGCGGCCAGTTAGATAATCTCACTCATTTGAGTCAACCTGGGCATCAATGTTATTATTTGAAATCCTTTTGTTAATTTTGATTGATCATAAGACAAAAGAAATAATTCATCTTCACTATTTTTTCTTTCTGCAAAAATATGCAATGTAAAACTGCAATCAAACCAAAGATAGGTAGGTTGTTTGTTGTTTAGATTTAACGGCACCTCGACAGCAACGGTAAAAACATGTCATCAGAGAGGCCAAAGCTAAAGGAGAAAAGAGTAACACAAGGTATTGGGACGAGTAAGATCGTAGAAGGGCATGAGGGGTTCAGACTTCATGGAAGTGTTGCCGGAAGGATAAGACAAAAAGACAGATGATCGTCAATAGAATCTTAACCTTCTTCTGACCTCATCATGCCCGAGGTCAGAAGAATGAAATCAGGCACATTCCTGAAACATGATTAAACTAGTAATTCATGCAAATCCAAGTCTGTTTTCTGCAATGTGATTGGCTCAGAGGAGACCCACCCCTAATTTGCATTGTACATTGTAACAAACAGACATTGTCAAACGAATACATTACAGAAGGTTACTCCATTTTTTCATAAGGAAGTCATTTTTCTCACTTTAATTTTGGTGTTTTATTCTGTTTTAGATTTTGAGATTTTTAAAGGAAAATATTGCATCTGTTTGTTGATTTTTTTACTCCTTAATTTCAAATATAAAAGATGTGCATGAACAGGGTTCCTGAACTTACAGTTTTTACTTGCTCCCGTTTCTGATGGAGTACTTATATCGCCTCATCTGCTAAAGGAGCCCAACTGTACATTATGCCGTGGCAAAGGGACTGAAGGGAAAGTTGTTCATCCATAGCCCCTTTAGTATTTGACCTCTCCAAGTATGGATATAAGCCACACCCACCATAGCAACGCGGTAACTAGGTGGGGCAAACAAACCTGGAATCCGCAATCATGCATGATCAATGCATTGACATTTAGATGTTCATGTGGCTTGTCGCAAGCTTTAATCCATTTATGGCAATTTCCGGATCTTTAAAATTTTCAACAAAAAAATTAAACAAAATTTCGTTTGCTAACCATTCTGGGTAACGAGAATCAGACTTGCAAAGTACGTAGCGGCCCTAAAGTGCAATCTTTGTTCACCATCTTGTCATCACTCAGTCTGTATATGCAGAAGTTTGTGTTGTACAGTATATTGCATTGACTACATGAGCGCACGACGCTAGCTAGCTGTATTGTACCAGTACCATGTAGTATTTTTGCCCCACTTAAGCTACTGTACGCAGATGTTGTTGCTAAGCAAATTCATGCGGTGATTGGTTGAAAAAGCTGCCAATCAACTAACTCAGAGAGGTTAATTAGAATAATCGATACTGTAATTCAAAGTTTGTCCAAACCTTACAACCATCTGAACTCCATTTCTCTGTATCTGGTCGAACAAATGAGCATTTAATCAGACTCAGCTCCACGTCGTACTCGATGGAGACGTACTCAAGATCCTCCTCCTTATCAGCTGTGGGCTGGCTCGGGGTGCTCTGAACATAAGAATGCGTTACTCCGACAATGAAGGTGTTTCGGCTGAAGTTACCACCTCTGAGTCTGGAAAGAGGCATACAAGAAGTCTTATAAATCAAATCAATCATAGACAATGATTAAAATTCATTTTTATTCACCCACTATGTTAAAACAAAATCTGCAGTTCAATTGCCCTCTATATTGTTCCTACACATTGTTTGCAAAGACTGTATTTGGCATTTCTTTAAGACATTTAATTTCATTTTCTCTGAGAGCAATTATCAATAGTGATCTAACTTTCTTTTGATTAAACTCTTGAGTTTTTTTTTATTCTATGAAATCATGAATCAGCTAATTGCACATAAGCCTAAAATCTTGGACAAAATTGTTGCCTCATTTTCCTCCTTCTACATGTTGCTTGTCCCAGGATGTCCTCTTTAGTTCCAACATTGAGGGGGGAGGAATAAGGGGTTTAAGAACGTGACAACTAATTTTGTCCAAGATTGTAGCATAATTCATAGAAATAACACTCACTCATCCAATTGGAATTGTTGAAGAGGCACTCTGTTTCTCCGGTTACGTTGATATGGTGAGCTTGTACCTTCTTCCACTGCCTTGGAGCGTTGTCCTTCAGGATCAAAGACTGATTCAAGACACACTTTGCATCGTAAAAATCTGCAAAATATCAAACTCAATGAATTGCTGTTTAATAATTGTTAATGTATACAAAAGTTGTGATGAATGAAAGAGAGGACAGCTAAAAATTGTCAAATAAAATTCTTAGATTTTTTGTCATAAATTCTTCAAATTTAATTCAAAACTTTTCTTCTGCCAATTTGATTGATTAAAATTTAAATCTTTTCGTCATATTCAACTGTTTCCATTCAAATACGTTAGTGGAGGATTGAAAAACAATAAGGTAACATTAGAAAATTAATAGATTTTCTTGTTGTGATATACAAAATTTCAATAAAATTTGCATAATTGATCATTTTAAACTTTTTTGCTATTTTTATGGTTTAAATCATATTTTCTTCTATTAAGTCTCAAGTTATTATTATCTGTCCAATCTTCATAGAAATCTTATAAAACAAATGTATTCTTCCTTTCTTTAATAGTCACCTGTATCTCATTAATATGCCTGATTGTGGTACATCAGGTGTACAAGTAAAAGAATATGTGTCAATCAAGATTCATATTCACAACCAACATCCAGGTAGAATTATATACCAATGTTTGAGGTCAACCACCAGAACAAAGTTTAAGAGGCCATAATAACCTTGCCACTTCATTGCTTACAATAAGAACTTATCATTGTATGCACAAAAAGGCATTTGACCAATGAGGTATCATCCCTCTGTTGTAAAGTTTGGGGTATTATTTGGACTCAAAAGTCATTGTGAGACTCACTTCATTTTCAAACATTTGCATAAGAGGATTAAAAACATTTACTTCAAACATGAAAAGAATTTGAAGAATACTTTATTCTAACCATATACATGATAGATGGACATTACAACCATAAAGTTTCTTGGAATTCAATTTTTACCCTATACTGTAAGAGAATTTCTGCTATATCTACAGTTTCCAACAGATTTTTAAAACAATCAATAGAGCTAATGTTGCTCTACAAATCCATAACCATTAAACTTATAATTATTTTAGGTGATGTTGCTTCCTCATCTTATGTACAACAACAGAGGATTAAAGAGAGATTAAATACAACATTTAAGTGGGAAAAGGGGTGAAGAAGATTAAACAGAATGGTAAATAATGGCATGGTTCGCATGCCCATGCAAATTGACTCCATATCATATGACCCAGCCAATTATAAAAATGGCATCTCACACTAAGTCCCAAATGGCATCCAATGTCCCATATGGCATCCCACCCATGTCCCACATAGCATCCCACCCCATGTCCCACATGGATCTCATCCTACTTGTATGTCCCACATTAATCCAACCATATGTACCACATGACATCCGTCCCTATGTCCCACATGGCATCCCTCCCTGTGTCCCACATGGCATCTCTCCCTATGTCCCCCATGGCATCCCACCGTATGTCCCGGATCAGTGGCTTCCCATCTGATGTCCCACATGGCATCCCACCTTATGTCCCACATTGGATCCCACCAAATGTTCCACTTGTTATCCCTCCCAATGACATCCTTCTTTATGTCCCACATGGCATCACATCCCATGTCCACATGGCCTCCTACCCTGCAGTATGTCCCACTTAGCCTCAGACCCCATATCCCATCCCATGTCCCACATCCCATCCCATCCCATGGCATTCCACCCTATGTACTGCATGGCTTTCCACCATATATCCTACATGGCATTCCACCATGTTCCACATGGCATCCCACCCCATGTCCCACATGGCATCCCACCCCATGTCCCATATGACATCCCATAGGCTCCATAAGTCTCATTCTAGCTATCATAGTCCCTGATTGGGCATACTATGTATAAAAGTGTCAGTTCATATAATAACTTTATATAAATGACTTGTTGAATGAGAAAAAAAGGCAGAGTCAAATAATTATGCCTGATATAGCCCTTGGTGTATACCACATGGTATATATTATATCATATGTTCCTCATGGCCCCCATCCATGTCCCACATGGCATCGCTACCTATGTCCATAAGCAGTCACATCCTGTCACACTCTCTGACTGAGAATACTAAATAAAAAAAGTCTGGTTAGTTCATATACTGTAGCAACTTTATGCAAATGACCACAATAATAAAGGCAGAGTTTAATAATCATACCTGATACAACCGATGGTGCCCAATTATTTTGAAGAATTTTATGGATTTTAAATCTCCAGCGCTACGAGAGAGACACATGAGGATCTCTGAAGAATATTGGAAAATTATATCATTTTACACCTATCTTCTAAGGAAATATCAAATGTTTGTAGACTTTTTAAGGAAACGAATCTTCAATCTGTCTTAAGTGTCTCTGAAAAATGTGTAAGGAAATTCTAACCTTCTATAAGTATATCTGAAGAAACTTTTGAGGAATTCTGAATAAACTTTAACATTTTCTGAGAAATTCTCAAAAAACTTTAACATTTCTGAGGAAATCTCAGGAAAAACTGTGCATGGCCAGCTGGCCAGACAGCCAAAATCGCCATTACATAGCTTCGCATTATGCTTCGCATGCCCACCAAAAACAGGAGTAAAAGGTGATATGATGCTTTTGATCAGTTTGGTAGAACAAAATTCAAAATTTGGACTTACAATAGTCTGGTGCTCTTTCCAAGCTCAGCAAAACATGAAAGGAAAAGTCATAAACAAAGCCAGGTTTCATCTCTTTGAATCCAGTGGGGAACAATTGAATAGAAACGGCTGAATCTTGTGAAATAGCTAGCAAATAGAAAGAGAGAAACAAAAAAACAGATTATTTCTCCTTATAACAACACCCCAGGTTTTCTTAGTAACTGTTAGTTGTATACTGCCAGTGACATTTTAATAGACACACATTGGCGGATCTAAAGGGGATAGGATCTGTGGTCCGGACCTCCTATTCAGTGGACATTTTGCCAATTTTAGCGCTATTTAAAGTAAACATTTAGAGTTAGACCTAACTTGTGAGGAAATTTCTTAGTTGGACATTCAAATCCTTTTTAAAAGTATGATCTGCCACTGAATGGTCACAAATGAATATCAAAAATTTATGTTATTTTGTTAAAGCTTGAATTTTTGCCACCCCCCTCCCATCTTCTTTTTTTGGGGAAAATCCTAGATTTGCCATTGCTCTCTTTTTGTTCATGTGGTAGATTTAAATAAACAATACTCCTACACAGGTTGCACAACCAAATTCCTGTCACAACCAGGTTCCTGTCACAACCAGGTTCCTGTCACAACCAGGTTCCTGTCACAACCAGGTTCCTGTCACAACCAGGTTCCTGTCACAACCAGGTTCCTGTCACAACCAGGATCCTTTCGCAGCCAGGTTCCTGCCACAGCCAGATTCCTGTCACAACCAAGTTCCTGCCACAACCTGGTTCCTGTCACAACCAGGTTCCTGTCACAGCCAGGTTCCTGTCACAAACAGGTTCCTGTCACAGCCAGGTTCCTGTCACAAACAATGTAATAAGTGTTATCATAAGTAAATTATCTATTTCTGAATTTTATTAGAGTTATGTACTTTTATCTATATCATCACAAATGCCATACTGTAATGCTTTGTAGATTGTGACAAGCATGTGCAAATCTGAAAGGAAAAAAGACACACACTGTTTTTTGTTCATTTCACAATTTGTTTTCAGCTCTTCCTTTATTTCCAATATTTTAGGGGGGAATGTAACATAAATAAATTTTGTGTTTACTTTTCTTGTGTTTTTTAAATTTTAAACATGAGTTAGATCCACAGAAGTAAGTTTCACGTACTTAGTTTATGCACCACCATCAAAGCTCCAACAGGATAGCTGTAGTTTGAATATGATTGCATCACTTCAAGTGTGTGTGAGGTATCATTTCGATGATGAGGTATAGAAAGCTTAAAAGGGGATTCCAAATTTTCCACCAACATCTCGCGTTCATCCAGATCGTTGATGAGTTTGATGGATAACGATTTACTACTGACTGTGCTTGCAGACTCCGCAAGAGGTTTCATGTTGAAATCAAACAGGGCAATCTAGAACAAACAATGATGGAAAATGTTGAAAACGAAATTCTTGGTTTCAAATTGCCAATAGGTATCTGAAACACAGAATATTAAGTCATTCCCAAAATACTGAACAAAGTTCAAGCTTATAAAAAAAAAAAATCTATGACCAAATATTAAAAAGTGTGTAAATGGCTGAAACTTGCCTGTAAATTCTAAATGCTGATAATTCATGCTAATAATTGTCATAATTGCAAACTCCTTTTCAGAACTGACCGTTGTCCTCTACCTTCTTCATCCATTGAAATTTGTTTAAATATCTTACACTAATGGGCAAAATTTGCCTACTAAAGGTGTGACGGGGAGAAGAAGGGAGGGGGGGGGGAGGCTTACGAAAATTAGGAGGGAGATTCGCAAATAAAAAATCACCAAAGATATCAGTTCCGAAAAATGTGGGGGAAATCCCGCTTGTCCCTCTCATAAAAACATGGGGGAACACCCCACCCCCTAATTTTGCCTTTACTTGTACTAATAATTTCCATATTATGAATGTGTGGTTAAACAAACCTCATATCTCCAGACAGTGGCAGCAGTGATATTGCCCAATCCCATAAGGGCTTTGATGGGAGGCATGGTGAACGAGCAATTGTTAACGATGGTGATGGAATCTGTATCGAAAAAAGGCAAAGAGTAACCTAATTTGTGTAATTTCTCACACGATCAGAATTTATCAAGTCTTCATATCAGTAAAGTAGAGGAGGAGAAAGTTTAGAAACCTGAGCAGGAAAACATTTTAACAAAAGAGGTTAAAAATTTACCATTTCACAACATTCGGTATTTTCAGGCATGAATGTGAAAATGTTTACAATAATTTGTGACGTATTATAGAGCAGCCTTGGTATACAGTTTAAAAATCATGAAAGCAGCGAAGAATTTCATCAAAAGCGGTTTAAAATTGACAATTTTACAGCAATTTGAATTTTTAGGCATGATATGCAAATATTTACAATAATTTGTGATGTATTACATGGCAACCATGATAACTTATTATGTAAATCTTTTATTCGTTAATTGCCTGTCAGGATTCTACAAAATAGTGCAGCAAATTCTGACCAAATGTTTTTTGAGTCATAATCAAATTCTAGCAAGAATAGATTCTTGTCATCATTTTGGGTGATAAAATTTACGAAAAAATTTAAAAGAATTACATAAAGATTTAAAACTGACCACCCAGTCATACATCACAAATTCAGCATAAATCAAAAAGTTATCAAGTTTTGATCATCCATTTTCAAAAATTCACAAACTGAGCTGCTTAGTACTTTGAAATTCTTTTGATCAATGTAGAAATTACAACATGTATTTAATACCTTAATAGTGTTGAATTTTTTATTGTTTACAACCAGTGGAGCTGGAAAAAACCTACGGTTTCAGTGGTTATAACTGCAGGAAAATCAGGAATTTTTGGGAAAGAAAAAAAATTCACTAAATTTTTAAAAAAGATTTTTTTGAGTAAATAACAGTATACTGTATGTGGTAAATATGTGCTCTAAAACATCCCCCATGTAATTGTGCGATGAAAAGTACATTAAATTGCAAAAGAGGAAAGTATATAAAGATTTATTCACTACATTAATATTATTTCTGTCGTGATTTTTCGTGGAAAGATTTTCGACACCTTTTATATTTGGAAAAGGGGGAAAATTTTGCAATTAATTTCAACTCTTTGACTACCAGTTGTGTGTGATGTTGAATGGAACATCTTACACAAACTCCAAGGGTGTCAATTTATTTTTACTTTTTGGGACCATAGATAGACCATAGATATGCCTGAGTACCACAACAACAATTACTGTGTAATTCCAAGAGGAAAATTTGATTTATTGGCCTTTACAGAATGGTCATTTCCATTTTTCTTTCTCCCTTTTCCCTTTCTTATCCCAACTTTGTCTATTTTTCCCTTTTCTTTCTCCCTTTCTTATCTCAACTTCTCTATTTTCCCCTTTTCTTTCTCCGATTTCCCTTTCTTATCTCGAGTTGTCTATTTTCCCCTTTTCTTTCTCCCTTTCTTATCTCAACTTGTTTAATTTCTCCTTTTCTTTCGCTTTTTTCCCTTTCTTATCTCAACGTGTCTATTTTCCTTTTTTTTTCTTCCTTATCTTAACTTGTCTATTTTCCTGTTCTTCCTCCCTTTCTTATCTCAACTTGTCTATTTCCCCTTTTCTTTCTTCCTTTTCCCTTTCTTATCTCAACTTGTCTATTTACCCTTTTCTTTCTCCCTTTTCCCTTTCTTATTTTACCCTTTTCTTTCTCCCTTTCTTATCTCAACCTGTCTATTTCCCCTTTTCTTTCTCCCTTTTTCCCTACTCTCTTTCTCTTTGGAGACCTGAAAAAATTGGTTCCTTGGACCACTGTAGTTTCTGCCTCTGAAAAGCTCTTTGCATGGTTGCCATGCATTATTGAAGGAATATTCCCATGATTTTCATTTTGATGTATCTGATAGAGATAAATTAAAGAAACAGATTGGTAAAAAAACATGTTGATATCTCATTCCTAGACGAAATTATTTAACTTATTTTTCTTGCCCACATAAAAATGACTTTTGTACTGAAGTACAAAGTCATCATTATGATGTCATCACACTAATCGTCAATTTTTCATAATTCAAATATAAGTTACAAGAAGAGATTGGAAAACATTAATGTAAATTTCATTCTACACTATTCTTGATAATTTTGAAAGAAAAAATGTTCCCAATCATTTAGAAAATATGAAATTAATTTTCATAAAAATACATTAAAAATAGTAAGTACTGTACATAAGTGATGTGATGACATCATATTGATGACTCGTACAAACATTTTCTTTTACACAGACAAGAAAAATCTTTAAAATTCAATAACTTTTTGTAGGAACAAGATATTAACTTCATGTTTTCACCAATCTTGTTTCTTTTATTGTCCTTTATCAAATATATTAAAATGAAAATCCATTGGAGCATTCCTTTAAATGGAGGTATTCATGCTCTGCAGATAGGGTACTAATGCAATATGTTTGTTTGTTTCATGAGGGCTTAACAGCACCACAACAATGAGGGTCAAATTGTGTTTGAGAGGTTAGATCATTCTAGAGGTAGGAAGGAAAGGAAACAGGGGGAGTTTGAGAAAAACACTAGAACTAAAGTAAGAAAGCTGAGATCAAGGGAGGAGGTGCATGGGTGAAGAAAAAAAAAGTAGAGAGAGGGGGGGTGGGAGAGGAGGACTAAATATGGCTGTAGAGGGAAGCATGATGAAGGAAGGAGATAATTTCATCCGGAGGTTATTTCTGGAAGAACTCAACAATTGGTTTGTAGGGAGTGAGGGAAGCTTTGGGAAGGTTGTACATGGGGCAAGCAAGGAGAACGCAATGGACTGTGAGGATGCAATGGCAATTGTTGCAGGGGGTTGGGGGAGCCAATAAGGAGGTGGGAGTGGGTGAGGTGGGTGTCACCTATTCTAAGATGGGTAATATGAATGTTGTCAACACAAGAGAGGTTGTGGATGGTGGATTTGATCGGATTGGTGGGCTGGATGACGTGGAATATGTTATCAATTTGGGAATCCCATGAGGTTTGCCAGCGGTCACGAACAAGGGAAGCGATAAGCGGTTTGATGTCAGAAAGGGTTTTGGGAAATGGTGTAGGGGGAGGTTGAGGGCAGGCTTAGTAGCTGCATCAGCCCTGTCATTGCCAGGGATGCCAACATGGCTGGGTATCCAGAAGAAAACAATACTTTTTCTGCAGAGGGTGGGCGAAAGGAGTTTATGGAGGAGGAGGTGGGATGTGGAGTTATCCCATTTAAGATTGAGTAAAGAAGTAAGGACAGCCTTGGAGTCGGAGAAGATGGCAAAGTGGCTGAGCGGAGAGTACTCAATAAAGTTGAGGGTGAGGAGGATGGCCTTGGCCTTGGTGGAAAAGATGGATGAATAGTCAAGAAGCCTGCTACTGAGGGTGATGTCTTGTCGCCTTTATTGGAGCCATCAGTATAGATGGAGGTGAAGTTTGAGAGTTGATCTTTGATTTGGTTGTGGAGGTTGATAAAGAGGTTAGGGTGGGTTTGGGTTTTGTGATGAGTGGAGAGGCCCAGGTGAATAGAAGGGAGAGGGTGGCCCGGGGAGGAAAAGTGGGCCAGGAGAAGGTGCCAAGAGTGGCGGGGTTGATGCCAAGATGGAGGAGGTCTGATCTGATGCCTAAGCTAGGGAGGGGATAGGGTTTTAGTCCTATCAAAGGGAGTGCAGAAATTAGAGTACCTAATGAGGTTGTAAACAGGGTTCTGGGTGTTGGTGAGGACAATATAAAGACTAAAGCATACATGAGGACTAAAGCATAGGAGAGGCTAAGCTTTCTACACCTTAGCAGAAAGGGTGGTTTGTTGGTTTCAACATGAAGGCTGGTGATTGGGGAGGTCCTGTATGCACCCAGACAAAACCTGAGGGCTTCATTTTGGATGGTGTTAATGTGGTTGAGGTAAGAGTTGTGAGCGACACAGTAGACAATATTGCTATAGTCAAGCTTGGCACGAATGGTGAGCCTGAAGATTTTGAGGAGAACATGGCGGTTCGCACCCCAAGTGGTGTTGGAGAGGAGGCAGAGAATGTTGAGGGAGCTGTTGCATTTCTGTTTCAGGTTGGTGATGTGTTGCTTGTAGGAGAGCTTGGGGTCTAGAGTTTAACCAACTTAGTGTGTTCAACTTTAGGGATGCAATTGCCATTGAGCACAAGGTTTGGGTTGGGGTGGCAGTTGTTAAAATGACAGAAGTGCATGCAGACTGTCTTGTCTTTGGAGAATTTGGAACCGTTATTGTTGCACCAGTCTTGCAGCCGGTTGAGGCTAAGTTGGAGCCTATTTTTGTCAAAAGGAAAGCTAGGGGAGGAGTAGAAGATGGTGAAGTCATCCACGTAGAGGGCATGTTTGATGCTGGGGCCAAGGTTGTCCGTGATGTTGTTAATGCTCAGGTTAAAGAGAGTAGAGGAGAGGATGCTGCCCTGTAGGACCCCATTTTCTTGGGGTAGGCTTTGGAGAGGGTGTGGCCAATACAAACTTGGAACTGCCTGGGTGAGAGGAAGTTTTGAATAAATATGGGGAGGTGACCTCTGAGGCCAATGGTGTAAATTTTGCAGATAATGCCATATTTTCAAGTAGTATCAAAAGCTTTCTCGAGGTCGAAAAAGATGGCAATGAGGTGTTCCTTTTTTGCAAAGGATTCCCGGATAGCAGTGTCGAGCGTAATTAACTGGTCTAGGGTATTGCGACGTTTCTGGAAGCAGCTTTGGTGAGGGGAGAGGATTCTGTTGGGTCTTAATGAACCAGTTTAGTCTCTGTTTAATGATCCTTTCCATAATTTTACAGAGACAGCAGGTGAGGGCAATGGGGCGGTAACTGGAGGGGTCGGGACTGTCCTTCCCCGGTTTAGGAACGAGGGCGACACTAGATGTCCTCCAGATAGGGGAAAAGGAGTGTGAGGACCAAATGTCGTTCAGGATGGTTGAGTGTGTTTCAGGAAGTGGTAGGGGATGTTACTTGGGCCCTTGGAGGTGCAGCCAGCATCGTGTATGGCTTGGTTTAATTTGGAAAGGCAAGAGGGGTGTTGTAGCTCTCGGAGTTGACAGAGGGAAAGGTAATACTTCAGGCTTCATCGCAAGCTTTTTTCATTTTGAAAGCATTGGGGTAGTTGGCCAAGGAGGAGATGTTGCTGAAAGAGGCGGCAAGGTGATTAACAATGTCCTTATTCATGGTGAGAAGGTTACCATTCCAGGAGAGATGAGAGACTTGCCCACCCTGCTGTGAAAGCTGTTAACCATTCTCCAAATCTTCTTAGTGGGGTGTTGGTGGTGAGAGAAAAGATGAAGTTGTTCCAAGTGTTGGTTTTACTGTCCTTGATAGTGCGCCTGGCCTTGGCACAACTGATGCAAAAGAGGTTGAGGTAGTGGGTGGTCGGGTTAGTTTTGAAGTTCATGAGGGCCCTTTCCCAGTTCTTGATAGCAGTTTTGCAGTCATCAGAGAATCAGGGGTTGGGGGGTGGTTAGGGGGTTTGGAGATTTTGGGAAAGAGCAGGTGGCGATGTTGATAAGGAGGTTACTGAAGTTTGACATGGGATCCTTACTCTCGAGGAAATGTAGGAGAGGTGCAAGTCACAGAGGGTTTTGACAAGGGGCCAGTCGGCCTTCTTGAGGTACCGATTGGGGGTGCAGTCAGTAGGGGTTTGAAGGTGGAGTGTATAAGAAGAGGGTAATAGTCACTACCACAGAGATCAGCAGTGACCTTTCAGCTAAAATCAAGGAGGAGTTTAGGGGAACAGACAGACAGGTCAATAAAGGTGAGGGAGCCTGTGGCAGGGTGAAGGTAGGTGGGAGAGTTAGTGTTGAGCAAGGAGAGGATGTGCTGTCAAAGAGTGTTTTCGATGAGCTCGCCTCTGGGGGTGGTGGTATTGGAGCCCCACAGGGGGTTGTGGGCATTGAAGTCACCAAGAAGGATGAAGGGGGAGAAGAGCGGAGAGATGAGGTTGTTAAGGCTGGTTGGCTGAACATTGGCATTGGGGGGAGATAAATATTGCAAAGAATGAAGGTTTTGTGGAGGGAGATAGACATTTAGATGGCCTGAAGGCTGTGTGGGATATCATGTCTAACGAGAATGGAGACGCCCCCACAGGCCCTGATGAAGGCGTAGAACTAGGTCAGTAAGGTTTGAAATGTACTTAAATGAATATGCAAATTCCCCAGCAAAATGATAATTAATCTTATGTGTTTCTCAATTGAGGGAATGCTGATGTCAAGTAGATAGAGAGTCCTCCATTATTGTGAGACAAGCAAGTTTATTTGGATTTATGTATAAAAAATATCACACACTATCTACTCATCATGTCAAGCTAATGACATAGTAATATGTGGATTAATAATGTTGATAAAAAATAAAATAAAATGGAGATGAAGTACCCTCATGTGACAAGATTGGCCTAGACTTGACAACAGCCACTTTGATACCGCTGACCTCCACCAGCAATAGGTCCTCATCTGGCACCACAAATGGTGTCAAAGCCTTCTGAAGATTTTCAACCACTCCAAATGTAAAATCAAGAGCTGTTTTTACCCTTTCAATTGTCTTGTTTGTTGTTTCCTGAAGAAAAAAAATTTTAGGAAAATATTGAAATTTTTACAAATGTTCATCAGACTATCATACTGGCAAATTTGAGATGATTACACATAAAATGTAATAAATGCCTGAGTAAACAGCACTTACTAAACCACTATAAGATTTGCAGTTTAAAATTCATAAGTGCATTTCAACTTCCATATCAGAGTTCCCATTATCGACAAATTTGTCGTATATTACGCTATGGCTGAAATTTCTTACGACACAGATTGTATCTGCGTCGTAAGATTTAGATACAGCATGTGAAATTTTATGCAAGAGTTTTTCATTAACTTAAATGAAAATCATGAACATCTTACCTCTCTCATGCGATTGAAAGTTTTATTTCACACAGAAATGATTTTGAATTACTCATAAATAAAAGAAAAATGACACAACTACGAGACTAGAGCCGAATGATTCAACATGCCCATACCAGTACTGTACATAGCTAGTACACAGGCCCTATACATGATGTACATACATTGTACACATACGTTAAAGTTTTGATGTTGTTTTGAATGCAGGCTGTTAATTGTCAACGATATTATTAGCTAGGATTGTACTTTTCTCCTAAAGTGATCACAATGTGCAAGTCAAGTTACTATACTCTACAAAAGTATCGTTGACAATTGGTCAAAGTTCACTAAGACCTCATGAAAGTTTGGATACGATATACAGAAGTATTTTTCTATTTTATTTTGGATTGTTAACCCAAATTTCATGATTTAATTATCAACGTTATACAAGGATTGGGTATGAGCTTTTAAAAAATATTTTTTATGATAATAATAGTCTGATTTTTTAAAAGTTTTTTGGTATTTTAAGCACAATTTTCATTCACTTTAGCGAGGCAGCCCTGACAAAAGTGTGTGTGTGTTAACAACACTTACAAGCTTCGCTAGTGCGCAGTGCCATGTACATTACACAGTAGCTTGTACATACGATGGCAAATTTACAAAATACGCCAAATATCAAGGGCTTGTCGCCAGACAAAGAATTATAACGCAACTTCTGTTCCATATCCTTTTGTTTAACTTTAAATAAATGTCAGACAAAACAGTTGTTGACTGGAAAAAGTGGAAGTCAACAACAATTTCGTTCTGAAATAATGGTTAAAAGAGTAAAAGGATTTCTAATATTCTAAAAACAAGTAAAGTGATAAATCAATTGATGTTGATGATGATGATGATGTTGGTGGTTGTGGTGGTGGTGGTGGTGGCGGCAGCAGCGACGACGGCGGTGAGGACGATGATGATGATGATGATGATGATGAAGGTGATGTAAGACAGTGTTGTCATTTGAAAGAAATTTGGATAAAAACTGAAAAAACCAAGACAATTGTATTAATGCACAGACATAAGCATCAATAATGCACCAAAACATTATATAATAGTAGAAGAAAGTGAAGAGCTGACAACAAAGGACCAGCCGGACCTTCTGTCAGAACAGGATTTGTAAGTATTTTGTGAGTATGATGATGATGATGATGGTGATGATGATGATGATGATGATGATGATGATGATGATGATGATGATGATGATGATGATGATGATGATGATGATGATGATGATGATGGTGATGATGATGATGATGGATGATGATGATGATGATGGTGATGATGATGGTGATGATGATGATGATGATGATGATGATGATGATGATGATGATGATGATGATGATGATGATGATGATGATGATGATGATGATGATGATGATGATGATGATGATGATGATGATGATGATGATGATGATGATGATGATGATGATGGTGATGATGATGATGATGGTGATGATGATGATGATGATGATGATGGTGATGATGGTGATGATGATGATGGTGATGATGCTGATGGTGGTGATGATGATGGTGATAATGCTGATGGTGGTGATGATGATGGTGATGATGATGATGATGATGGTGACGACGACGACAACGACAATGATGAAGATGATCACCCTAAATGATCTCACAGACTACTACACATGATGTTATAGACGAGAGACCTTGTTTGAAAACTTTTAATTTTCTGTTGATATTTTGCTATTATGAGTAATTTTTATGTGACAAAAGGAACAGAGCTTTTCTATAATGTTCTTTGTTTTTCATTTACGAGACAGGTGGCTAAGTTGGTAGAGTGCACAACTGACATGCAGCAAGTTCTAAATTTGAGTCTTGGGAGATTCAACTAGGAAATTTTCCACAGCCTTACGAACAGATATGCCTGACATCGTGGACAGAAGTATGTATGCATTGTTAGAAGCCAGTTATTATTTTCATGATTATTATAAAGAACAGGAAGTCTACTTACAGAGTAATTGATTGTGATGGATGGATCTGCAGCCTCATCGTCAGGCAGGTTAAAGTAGTCTTTGTAAGGGTCATCTTCAATGATCGTAATTGAGATCATGACATTAGCCAATCGTTTGTTTGCAGCATCCATAACATTATCTGAAGGTGAAGGTTTAAAGTTCAACAGAATTTCAAATCAGGCATCCAGATCTTGATGGAAACAATGAAGCTCAACCTGAATGATTTTTTCTATATACATACTGAAATATCTATTTGTCCTTCTAATGGTTGAAATACAGTACTTGTTCATTCAATTAAATTTTGTAAAAATTACATTTTGCAGCAATGCACAAAAATTACTATCCCTGCTTCTCATTTGAATTACTCACAGGACTAAGAGTAGCCCTAAATTTTACAAATAAAAAAAAAAAAAAATGCTGTCCATTGTTGTTGTTGTTTTTTGATCTTTAACGGCATCACAACAGTCAGAGTCAAATGTGCCAAGAGAGTGTTAATAAATAATAGTGTAAGAGTAAGGATAGTGAGGAAGTAGAATGTTTGTAAGGGAGATAAAGGGGAAAAGCTGAATGTAGGAGAAACAGTTAGGTGAAAAGAAAGGATTGTGTAAGGTTAAGTGTAGAAGAGGAGGAGGGGAGGAGATAATATGTGGTAGAAGAGGTTGTTGTTGTGAAGGAAGTTAATGATGTTTGGGGAAGAATCGTTTTCAAATAGTCCGAGATTGAGGAGAGTGAGGCGAGAAGAGATCTGGAGTTCTGGTAGAGGACAGCTTAAGAAAATATGCTTGATGGAGAGATCGATGTTGCAAGTGGGGCAGAGAGGGGCAGGGGAGCCAGATAAGAGATGGGAGTGAGTAAGAGAGGAGTGGCCGAGGTGAATGCAGGTGACAACAATGTCTTCCCTGCGGTTGCCACTATGCATAGGGGTGTTGATGCCGACTTTGGGTTTGATGGTGTGAAGTTTATTACTAGTTTCGTAATTCCAGGAGTTTTGCCAGGTCTTGTTGATGTAGTTGAAGATGAAGAGAAAAAAAAAATGAAAAGTATATCTAACAAAGGCTTAAACATTATTACAGAGGAAACAGATTATCAATTAACTTAATTTTAAATTAACTAATTTACAAAAAGAGAAATACAACAGCAACAATACAGGACAACATACAGTACAAACTTAAAAATAAAGCTAAAAAAACTGACAAGAATAACCTTC
The DNA here is from genome assembly GCA_020152595.1 of Chiridota heheva. Lineage (NCBI taxonomy): Eukaryota > Metazoa > Echinodermata > Holothuroidea > Apodida > Chiridotidae > Chiridota > Chiridota heheva. The sequence continues at coordinate 1,318,928 of JAIGNY010000088.1, read as the reverse complement.
CAGGTTCTTAGCATCAAAATCTCTCAGATTATTATCACGAATTGCGAAGAATTTAAAACTTTCATGGTACTGCTATAAAAAATTTTTTAAATGTATGGAAATTCATCCACATAAATCTTTAAATACAATTTTTGGAGGCAAATTTGAAAGTAATACATTTTTAATTTGTCAAATTTAAGACCAATTAAATATCACGTCTTACGAATATCATCACAAAACGATCATTTGGTTTTAGTAAACCTTCAAAACTCATCAAAACAACCTTGATTGCTTTACAGTAAAAATAAAAATGTTGTACTTCTCATAAATTATTCACCAAGCCTCCCCTTTTTGGTCTCGATTTGGTACCTTTTTTGTAAGGTTTCAATCGGACAAATAATTAGTTCCGTGCTACCTTTGCTGGGTCAATTGATCAGAGTAAAGCAAGCCGCTGATTCCTCCGCAATTCAAAATGACACTTTTGTAAGATTTCTAGATTTTTCGAAAAAAAATAGTGGAAGGGAGCCATCATTCCTGCAAAAATATCCCGAGTGGTCTTTTGGAGCTGGTGGTTGCAAAATATAGTAAATATGTCTTGGAGAAATACCTGTGTTCACTCTTACTTTTGTGTGAAGAGGAAAATTAAATCTCTTTTACCTGCAACACGAAGACACTGATCTAATGCAGCTTTCAGCTCCACTCGGTTGGTGCTCTCCGACTGGGCAAGTTTCATGAGTGTACGACTGTGCTTCATAACGATAGCAATCGCGATGTCCTATTCACATTGGCAGAGAGAAAGAGAACCAAAAATGGTATGGATGTTTTGGGGAATATGAGCTAAATTAAATGATACCTTTGCAAGCTAAAACACCCATACATCTCACATAAAGGTATTCATGGTTTTGCTGCACCATTCCAGAGAATTACGATATACATTTTAAAAACAAGGGATTTACAAAATAAAGTACCAAGATTGCCATGTAATACATGTACATAACAAAATTTGCATGAAATATGCAAATTGATGCCAGAGATTTAAAAATGTTGTAAAATGGTCAATGTTGAACTGATTTGGATGAAACGTTTTGCTACTATAATAATTTTAACACATACTTCTTAGGTATTCATGAATTTGAAATAATTCTAACATGTTTTAATTCTAACATACTCAGTGCTTCCCATCCTAATTAGCTTCAAAATAACAAAGAGACAAAAATAGCTACAAAAAATTACAAGTCAATAGTAGCCAATACAAATCTACTATGCTTTTACAAAATTAGCGCTATATAAATTTATGTATTATTATTATTATTACTATTCAACATCCTCCTTTTCCCTAATGAATATTCATTAATGGTCTTGATTAACCTGCTTCAGTTATACTAACTTTATTCCTGTAAAATTTTGAGTAGTCTCTCCAATTCTCTACTTTATTTAGTATAAATCTATGAGACATTATTTGTTGGTTTGAGTATATGAAAGCAATTTTGTATTACTAATTTATTATCTCCTTTCCATTCGATGTTTGTAACTGTTTTGTATATATGTTCATTTCTCAAGCTTATGTAAGCTTTCTGAGGATCTCCTCAACCATTCAACTATTGCAAATATCAAAAACCCTGTAAATATGTACAAGAGAGGTTGAACTTGGAAAAAACAATACTTGAATTCCACACATCGGAATTAATCTACAAATAATTTAAACCCTGACCTGGGCATCCTCTGAGACCTCATCCGGGGCAATAGTGGCCTTGTTCAGCACCTCTACCACCTGGTGGATAGCCTCTACGGTTGTCGCTTCTGTTTCTGCCATCTGCGAAACCACTTGGTCTCGAATCTTGAGATGAAAACGAGAAAACACTTAACATGATGGTTCTAGCACAGGGCTTGAAATAATCACTGAAAATTTTGGAGTAATCCATTTCTTCGGTGTTATTGTTGAATATGATATAATGTATGTTGATCAAAAACCTCTAGTATCTATTTTTTAGGCTTTGACAAAATATTCAGGTAACATAGAGAAAAGGTACAACAATAGGTTTACAAAAGCACTTTTCTAGTTGTCTCATTCTGAGGTCACAAAATATTGCACAATTTATGCTAATTAGGTAACAGCTTTAAAATGCTGTAAAATGCTTGATTTATAATCAATTTTGATGGAACGTTTTGCATAAATTCAAATAATTTAAGCTCATGTTGTTGCTAAATGTTCATATACCTTTAAATTGGAAATATTTTGCAATATCTGATATTTTGCATGGTCTCTAATATTTTGCATGGTGTCTAATATTTTAGGTCTCTAATATTTTGCAAGGTCTATTATATTTTGCAAGGTCTCTAATATTTTGCAAGGTCTCTAATATTTTACAAGGTCTCTAATATTTTGCAAGGTCTCTAATATTTTGCAAGGTCTCTTATATTTTGCAAGGTCTCTAATATTTGGCAAGGTCTCTAATATTTTGCAAAGTCTCTAATATTTTGCAAGGTCTCTCTCTCTTGCTTCATGTGAAACAAAACATAATTCTAACAAATGTAATTAGCAACTTTCTTAAATAATAAATCTAAATAATTTAAGCTCATGTTGTTGCTAAATGTTCATATACCTTTAAATTGAAAATATTTTGCAATATCTAATATTTTGCATGGTCTCTAATATTTTGCAAGGTCTCTAATATTTTACAAGGTCTCTAATATTTTGCAAGGCCTCTTATAATTTACAAGGTCTCTAATATTTTGCAAGGTCTCTAATATTTTGCAAGGTCTCTAATATTTTGCACGGCCTCTAATATTTTGCAAGATCTCTAATATTTTGCAAGGTCTTTAATATTTTGCAAGGTCTCTAATATTTTGCACAGTTTCTAATATTTTGCAAGGTCTCTAATATTTTGCAAGGTCTCTAATATTTTGCAAGGTCTCTAATATTTTGCAAGGTCTCTAATATTTTGCAACGTCTCTAATATTTTGCAAGGTCCCTACTATTTTGCAAGTCTCTAATATTTTGCAAAGTCTCTAATATTTTGCAAGGTCTCTAATATTTTGCAAGGTCTCTAATATTTTGCACAGTTTCTAATATTTTGCAAGGTCTCTAATATTTTGCAAGGTCCCTAATATTTTGCAAGGCCTCTTATAATTTACAAGGTCTCTAATATTTTGCAAGGTCTCTAATATTTTGCAAGGTCTCTAATATTTTACAAGGTCTCTAATATTTTGCAAGGTCTCTAATATTTTGCAAGGTCTCTAATATTTTGCACGGCCTCTAATATTTTGCAAGATCTCTAATATTTTGCAAGGTCTTTAATATTTTGCAAGGTCTCTAATATTTTGCACAGTTTCTAATATTTTGCAAGGTCTCTAATATTTTGCAAGGTCTCTAATATTTTGCAAGGTCTCTAATATTTTGCAAGGTCTCTAATATTTTGCAACGTCTCTAATATTTTGCAAGGTCCCTACTATTTTGCAAGTCTCTAATATTTTGCAAAGTCTCTAATATTTTGCAAGGTCTCTAATATTTTGCAAGGTCTCTAATATTTTGCACAGTTTCTAATATTTTGCAAGGTCTCTAATATTTTGCAAGGTCCCTAATATTTTGCAAGGCCTCTTATAATTTACAAGGTCTCTAATATTTTGCAAGGTCTCTAATATTTTGCAAGGTCTCTAATATTTTACAAGGTCTCTAATATTTTGCAAGGTCTCTAATATTTTGCAAGGTCTTTAATATTTTGCAAGGTCTCTAATATTTCGCAAGGTCTCTAATATTTTGCAAGGTCTCTAATATTTTGCAACGTCTCTAATATTTTGCAAGGTCCCTACTATTTTGCAAGTCTCTAATATTTTGCAAAGTCTCTAATATTTTGCAAGGTCTCTAATATTTTGCAAGATCTCTAATATTTTGCAAGGTCTCTAATATTTTGCAAGGCCTCTAATATTTTACAAGGTCTCTAATATTTTGCAAGGTCTCTAATATTTTGCAAGGTCTCTAATATTTTACAAGGTCTCTAATATTTTGCAAGGTCTCTCTCTTGCTTCATGTGGAACAGAACATAATTTTAACAAATGTTATCAGCAACTTTTTACAAATCAAGCAGCAAAGCAAACTACAGTATCCAACAAGCATGATTATCAGCAATATCAAACTATTTCAAAGAATTACAGAGGTCTGAAAAGTTGAAACAAAACTAACTGTAATCCGTGTATGTCGAGCTAGGATTCCTGGAGCAGGTGTCTGGCTGGGAGAATTTGGATCTACTACATCACTGTTATCATCGAGTACACCTGCAAAAGAAAAAATAATAATCTTTGTCTAGTTCACGCTTGCCATCATCATAGATGTAGATGGATATAGATATTACTATGAAAAAAAGAATGCATCTTTAAGCTCAGTGTTCACACAGGTTCATTTTAAAGGAGATGCAGGAAAGAGGACAATCAAGGAAGCAATATGTTAAAGAAAGTATTCAAAAATCTAATCCCATTAAATAAATAAAGAATAAAGTCTTTAGTCCTCTGATTTGTGCAGAAATGACTGAAATCAGACTAGCTGTGATATCACATTCTCACATAAAGACTGTATTTCATTGTAATATTTTTGTGAGATTATATGATTTACAACCACTGGATATTCTGGAGATTACTAAAGATTACTTAGGTCTAGTTAAGTTATGGAATAAATTAAAATGAATATTTTCCATTAGTAAAATAAAGTAAAATCAATTTTCAAAACATTATACACATGGATCCAGGAATTATTCAAGGAGGAAGGGTGGATCATGGGGGGCTTGGACATCAATTCTGACTATCGTTTGGTCTGTTGTGCATGAGGTTTAATACTCTTTGTGCAAAAACTTACTAAGACATTATTCTTCTCACACTCCAGCTCTAGAATTATGTAGATATCAACCATAATTTCAATGAAATGGGAACTTTTAGTAAAGAGAGATTTGAGTGTGGAGCATACAGTATATGTAGTCTGAAAGGAGAAATGGGGGATTGAATCTGTGCCTATTAAATTAACAATTCTTAAGCAGGTGAGTGTGTGATGTCACACTCTTCTACACCAGTTACTTTCATGCTAACAAATTTGTGACACTAAAAAAAAAAATTGATATCTCCTTAAAGGATTAGTTCAGGGGTCAAGCAAGTCAATCTGATATGAAAGAGGACTTAAAAAGAAACAAAATGGTGAAGAAAGCATTCCAACATCTTCCATTAAGGAGATATTCAAGTTTAAAGCTGTCTTATCTGTGTAGAATGACTGGTGTAGTAAGTCTACTATGGAAAGTTGGTGTCTTCATCCTCACATTCTAAAAAATTGTTAATGTATTTTAAAGAAAGTTTATTTCATTTTTTAACTACAGTATTTAAATTATTTTCCCTCAAAATTTCTTCAGGTGGTATATTATAAATACCCTTCCTAGATTCAGTTTTACTACTTTTATGACATATCCCATGATTTATAAACCACAAAATTGCAGGACAAAATAGGATAGAATACATAAAGACTTTGAGGAATCTGAGGCTATGACATCACAACTAGTCTGATTTCAGTCGTTTTTATACAAATGATACCTAACTTTAAATTTAAATATCTCCTTAATGGAATACATTTTTTAAATGCTTTCTTCACTATTTTGTTTCTTTTGAAGTCTTCTTTCAAATAAAACTTGCTTGACCCCTGAACTAATCCTGTAACAAAACCAGATAACAAAGGATTTGAAGCAGTCTCCTTTGTTATACAAATTTTCATATCAGAGCATGAGAATCATTTTTTATACCAATTTTGATTATATTTCTACTTATTTTCAAGATTTATAACAAATTTTTCAAGAAATTGAACAACTTCATGTTTTCTGCATAAACATTCTATCTTCCTCAAAACAACAAAATTGCACGTGCACCTTGCAGTCACAAGTAAATAAAACCTGTTTCTTCCAAAGCAAAGAAATTCGTAATTAATTTTCACCTGCATCCTCATTCAAAGCATACACCACATTGATGGCAATGTTTGCGGCTACACTGACTTGACCATTTGCGGCCATCTCTTGGAGTTGACTGATCAAACGATTCATCTTACGGGTCAGCTGCTTCTTGCGGAGAGTTGGAGATGGCTCCACCTACGAAAATACCAAGGCAGGAAAGCAGCAATTATGTGACTACTAAAATAAAAAAAAAATGAATTTGTTTTATGATTTTGACATTAAGTGATCTCATTTTGTGATTTGTTGGAAGCATGAAAATCAAACTCGTCTCTGATTTCTTATCAAATTGATTTAAGAGTGGAAACTCAAAATCCTACCTGACTTCTGAAACAAAAATATTTCAAAAACATAGTTCTGCATTTTTAAAAATGTTTGCTTGTTTTTCACAAGCAAATCACTGCTCAAATTAATATAAATTGTACTAATGTGTAAAACATAAATGCACAGGGAAGTTTAATTACCAATCAAGGAATAGCAAGTTAAAGGAGGATTCCCATGGAATTTCACTTTAATATATCTGATACAGAAAATTTTAAAGAAACAGATTGGTAAAAAAAAACATGTTGTTGTCTCATTCCTACAAGAAGTTATGGAACTTTAACGAATAGTAAGTGTTGTAATAATGACGTAGACGAAGACCAACAATCTCTTTTACGCAGACAAGAAAAATCTTTAAAATTCAGTAACTTCTTGTAGGAATAAGGTATTAACTTGGTTTTTCATCAGTCTTATTTCATTTATTGTACTCTATCAAATATATTAAAATGAAATTCCATGGGAATATTTCTTTAAGGCGCCAGAAATAAAACAACAGTTTAAGTTGGTATTAAAGAACAGGTTCCAGGTGCTTAACGACGCAGGGAGTGATACACTGGATGGAGACGAACATTCAGTGCAGGCATTGAAACATAGGTGGAATGAGGTGAAAGTTACCTACAACGAAACTGCAAGAGAAGTGTTCGGGTCAGCAAAAAGAAAGCTAGAACTGGAGAAGTGCAGAACGTTGGAGGGTGATTCCACACAGAAAAAAAAGTATTAAACTTCAGGAAACAAATTGCTGTAAACATGCTTGCAGACTTATTTAAGTTGCTAATTGATGGCAACAATGATATATCAATTATCTGTTATTCCCAAAAATGTCACAATTAAAACCTGTAACCTTTATTCATACATTAAATAAACATATATTCATATCTGATTTTATATGAAATATAAAACCAGACATCACAAACGATACAAATACCCCTGCTGCTAATAACGCACCTTCCACCCTCTGTCCCACATGCCATTCCACATACCTCCCATCCTACATCCCACCCTATAGGAAATTATACATGTTGTCCAGATGTCTTTCCATCACATGACCCATATGCCATCCCATCTGCAGACCAGATGACATCCCTCCAGATGACATCCCTCCACATGACATCCCTCCATGACATCCTTCCACATGACATACCTCCACATGACATCCCTCCACATGACATCCCTCCACATGACATCACTCCACATGACATCCCTCCACATGACATCCCTCCACATGACATTCCTCCACATGACATATCCCTCCACATGACATCCCTCCACATGACATCCCTCCACATGACATCCCTCCACATGACATCCCTCCACATGACATCCCTCCACATGACATCCCTCCACATGGCATCCCTCCACATGACATCTGTACCACATGACATCTGTACCACATACCATTCCTCCATGTACCACATGCCATCCCACCCTGTTCCACCTAGCCATTCAATCCTATCCCACATGCCATCACACCTGAAATCCAGATGACATCCCACCACATGCAATCCCACATACCAAGCCACCTGTTTGACATACTATTTCACCCTTTTCCACATGCCACCATTACACATGCCACCCTGTTCCACATGCCACTCTGTCCCACATGCCATGCCACCCTAACCCACATGCCATGCCACCCTGTCCCACATGCCATGCCACCCTGTCCCACATGCCATTCCATCCTGTCCCATATGACATCCACCCTGTCCCACATGCCATGCCACCTTGTTTCAAATCATTCCACCTTGTCCCACATGCCATTCCACCCTGTTGCACATTCCATCCCATCCTGCCCCACAAGAAATCCCACTCTTAATCCTAATTCCTATACCTACCAATCATTACACCATCTTCCATCCAACATTCTTTCTTCTAACTCCCATCCCTCACCTCTATCAGCCTAACATACCCCATTCCCCTAACATACCCCATTCCCCTATCATGCCATTCCCTCACCATGCCCCATTCTCCTACCATACACCACTCCCTAACATGCTCCATTACCCTACCACCCACATTGCCCTACCATCCACATTCCCCTACCATTCCCATTCCCCAACAAACCCCCATTCCCCTGCCATCTCTATTCCTCGCTTCCCTATCCTCCATTCCCCTACCATCCCCATTCCCTACCATCCCCATTCAAGTACCATCCCCATTCAAGTACCATCCCCATTCACCTATACCATAGCTCATTCACCTGCCATTCAATCACCTACCTCCAATCACCCCATCCTCCAATCACCTACCATCCCCAATTACCTACCATCCTCCATTCATCTACCATCCCTACCCCCTCCCTTTTGCCACACACTCATTTACCAAATATACTCCTAACCAACTCATCCTTTCAACATTCACTCACTCCATTGAATCCAGATCCCTTTTCATTACCTCCTGAAAATTTACAAGAGAAAAACATTAACCCTTAACTTAAATCTGAAACTCCCCATAAAAACATGCTCAACGTAACATTTTCCCTAAACCAAATAGGGCTGATCTATCTACCAAATCAGAATGAATATTCATTGCAGATTAATTTGCAGACTTATTGTTATATTTTAATAATCCCCAGTCACTTAATTATAAATAGTATTGAGGCATCCTTGGATTTTCTTTCATCCAAGAACAAATTTTTAATTGCTATTCATGTCAGGAATGCATTTGTTGTAAGTTCTTTGGAGGCAAGAGGCTCCTTTATATTAAAAACAAAAGTTAGAATATTTCCTTCCAGGGGCAGAAATCTTTTGTTCCCCAGTAGCTGAACAATACAAGTGGTCTGACTGATGGACAATAGATTTCCGGACACTCCGGACGGATGGTGGTGAGGGGATAAAAAGTGAAAGGAATGTCTTTACCACACACACAACTCTTTGGATATAATTACAAGTTTGTTGATAGAAACATACCCTCACAAACATGGATTCATACACTGTGGAGGCTCCTGATTGGTCAGAAACAATCACCATAATCTCCACCATGTAATCCAAATCCTTCGAACCAGGTGACAAAAATTGTGCTTCATCCATGGTAGATTCTGGAGCTAAAAACAAAACAAAAATTCTACATTATTTTCTTTCGTTTACTTTTTATTTATTATTATTATTATTGTAATTATTATTTATATTGTTATTATAATTATTACTACTTGTATTGTATACTATTGTATTTTCGTATTTATAAATTGTACATAATTTATACTGGAAATAAATAAATTGAAATTAAATTGATAGGAGGTGAAAAGACAGCTGTCAGACCAATGGGATAGGTCAATAGCCACCATAACAGATGCGGGATGGCTGACAGTGAAAGTGGAAGAGGGGTAGAGAGATTCCTTATCAATGGGATGAAAGTGTAGATCACTCATGCAAAACTGGTACTATATCTACAAGGCTCACTAGATACCCAGGAATACACTGGGTTCCCAAAATCAGGTCTATCCGGCCTGGACAGCTAATTGCCATTCCCTGATGGAACCTACTTTTGGGTTCTAAGTTCTATGAGATCCTCCTGCTCATCAAAACAAATTATTGTACAGATTTTAATGTAAAACAAATTGCGCTGTGCTATTTGTTTCACATAAGAATTGATTATATAGCAAAATTGCAATATCATAGAATGGCAACCATTTTGAATTTATGCAAAATAGGCACTATTCCTCATGCTGATTTTTGGAAGACTATTTCCTGTCAATTAAGGGCCATTCTAGACTAAGTTGGAGTCAAGTCAGTTTACAATACACTTTACAATACATTGAAATATTTGACACAGGAAATGATTATATGGGAGAACTGCTGAACTTGCTTATATGATGGCTGTCATTTTGGATTTATGCAAATTAGGTAGTGTTCCATGGGTTGTTTATCTTTGAGAAGTATTTTCTGTCATATCAAGGTCTTTCTCAACTGTGTTGTGGTACAGTTAGGTAAATATAAATTGATATATTCAAACTGGAAAGCATTATTTATGGAAAACTTCTCAATTTCCTACTGTATATGATGGTGGCCATTTTGAATTTATGCAACTTTCACATGTTCCACTACATCAATTTGGTGGACTTTTTTTCTGTCATTATATAGACCTTTCCAAGATGATTTCTTATCAAATACAAACTATTGCAATTTGTGGTGGGTTAATCCATATATTGTCTGTGCTACAGTAGTTGTTTACTATTACTCTGGGCAGATACGAACCAGACAGTTTAAGACGGTTGTGGTGGGTTATTTGAGTAAGACGTAGGGCAACAGTTTTAAGTTCATTTTTCAGACTGGCACAGAGACCAAAAGATTGTTGAAACATTACAAAGGAGAAGGCCAATCTATCAGATGTTAGTTTTGGAAATTTGTGTTTTTTTTGTTGTGAGAAAAGGTGGTCCAGTTTATGCAGCTCAATTCCAGGCTGATACTATTGTACTTGAGAAGATGGTTCCATTTTAAAGAGGCACCGTTGCCATGAGGGACGCATACTTATCTGAAGCAGAACATGTGATTTAAAGCTAGCTCAAAAATTTTCTTTGCTTTCCGCAAGTCATACTTTGAAAACTGCAGTTTGGAAGCAATTAGTTTACCTGGGTTAGGTTATTAGGTATATTTAATTTTTTATAATGCCAGCATACAGTAGGCCATAGGGTACATTAGTTATAGTATTTTTCTTCTTTGTTTTCCCGTCAGTAATGTTGCATGAGGTATAATAGATTGCACAAGCTCTGCAAGTAAAACAAAAACTTTTATGTCATTTTTTGAATCCGAAAGAAATATTTAAATTGTTGAACGAATCCAGGCACGTCACAGCATACAACTGTGACAAGCACCATGGCATATGGAATAATGAAAAAAAGTGTGAGTATATATATAGATCTATAGTCTATATAAATATATAGTCTATATAGATCTATAGTCTATATAGATCTATAGTCTATATAGATATATAGTCTATATAGATATATAGTCTGTATAGATCTATAGTCTATACAGATCTAGTCTATATAGATCTAGTCTATATAGATTTATAGTCTATATAGATCTATAGTCTATATTGATTTAAGTCTAAAAAAGTCTGTGAGTCTTATCTATATAAATCTATAGTTTAAATATAAATATTGATCTATAGTCTATATAGATCTATAGTTTATATTGATCTATAGTCTATATAGATCTATAGTCTATATAGATCTATAGTCTATATAGATCTATAGTCTATATAGATCTATAGATCTATAGTCTATATAGATCTATAGTCTATATGGATCTATAATTTATAGTCTATATAGATCTATAGTCTATATACTGAGATCTATAGTCTATATAGATCTATAGTCTATATAGTACAACATTTTTTTTACAGAGTATGTTTAGTTGTTGACATATGAAAGAAAAGGTGCAAAATGATGACCATGTTAGTTGTAAATAATCATGTCATCATGCAGCAAACCTTTTATTGCATAGAAATACATAAAGGAAGAAGGCTGAGTGATTTTTTTGGTCCAAATATGTTATTTACCTTTTGTATTATAGGTCATATTAAGACATCATGTAAAACCATATTGCCCCAACTAACACCAAAAGTCAGAGTTTCAGGTAAATAACAAACTTAGACCAAAATAATATAAATCAAGTTTATTAAATTTATAAAAATAAAAAATTAAAAAATTGTAATCCCTTTTTACACAAGTCTATGGCGAAAACCACGATTTTGCGGACTATCACTAAATACATATTGGCTTCACAGCAGCAAAGGGAAGCTCAGTATTTCCCTTTTTAAAATTTGTATTGTCGTCTTTCATGTAAGATGAACTTGATTGACCAATAAACTTTAAGAAGAAGGTTAAAACTTACAGCTATAAACAATATGCCAGCTTTCATTAGAATGCTCTCTCTGCTTGAACGTATAGGTCAATGGAATGTCAACGTCTTCCCAGTCCCAGCAGGATATAAAGAACTTGGTAATAAGAGCAACACCCTCAGTTGGAGTGACAGAGCATTGTCCCGGGGTAGGGGATGCATTCACATCTACAAAGTAATAGGCACGTCCTGAAAAAGATGAAATTTATGATAAAATAAATGTACAATGCAAGATACTGAGTAAAGAATAGAAAAAAGGAATGAAGAGATATGAATTTACCATCTTATAAAATTAATTAATTATGACGATGAAAAACAAGACCACCAATAATTTTGATTTTCTCTAAATTAAAATCTTCGTTTTGTTTGGAATGGAATCTTGATTCCTCATGTGTTGTCATCAGTGATCAAAACCTATATCAAATTAAAAATATTATTTGAAAAAAAAAAGAAAAACAGGAATCGCATGAATTTCACAAATAGATGGGAACTTTTCAGATCTAAATCAACAATTGCTGGAAAACTAATTTAAATAATGTCACATGTTCGAAATTCATAATGTACTAATCCATAATGTAGTAATCAAATAGCTTTCAAACGCTCATGATACATGTGTTATGCATGAAGATAATGTGTACGCTCACTGTTCCTTAGACCTCTGTGGCAGCGTGGTAAAACTTCAGCTTTCCAATCTAGCGTCCCGGGTTCAATTCCCGTGGGTCTCCAACCAGTGCTCCACGACTAGTTAATAAAACAACTGTGGATGCAAATTCTCTAATGGAGGTCTATTTGGACCTTATAAACCTTGGTAAACCAAACAACCAATCGTTCTTCAAGCAACTGCAGCTGATTGGTTGGTAACAAAAAGAAAATTCCCCAGCAGTCGATTGGTCAAAATACTAAAATTATCACATTTGGCTAAAAGGTCATAGATAAGATCCATTCTATACCCCACGAGTTGGTTGGAAAATATTGATACCACAATTTTTTTCACGTTTGTTTTTTACGAACTACTATAATTTCGGGAAAAACACTTTGGTAGAATTTCTTTGTTTTAGCTTCCAATTTATAGTCAATCAGGCAATTAGGCATGCCCAAGAGGTTTGTGTAAAAATTATATTAATTTTTTCCTTTTAATTCAGTCTTGATTACTTCTATAACATTGTTACCGTAAAGTTTTGATTGAAGTTAAGATTCATGGACATGTAGAGATTTTCAGTTCAATAGAAAGAGCTTTAACCCTTACTCTACCATGCGGCGATATTATCGCCGTTTTGGGTGCCCCATCTTTGACCCTGCCTTCTCAGTGCATTTTCAAAAAAGTGCTGGTAGAGTAAGGATTAATGAACCCGCAACAAGTGTGCCAACTAAAAATATAAGCAGCATGGCCACAGTGGGCGGCCCACTGGGTCACTAAAGCGGAACGAGCCCAACTCTGCTGCTTGGAAGACAGGAGATCCTTTAATAATTAACCTGTATTTAACCCTTATTCTACCATGCGGGATATTATCACCATTTTGGGTGCCCCATCTTTAAACACGCCTCCCAAGCGCGTTTTCAAAAACATGATGGAAGAGTAAGAGTTAATGAACCCGCGACAAGTGTGCCAATTTAAAAATACATGCAGCATGGTCCCTAAGGGCGGATTACTGAAGCAGAACGAGCCCAACTCTGCTGTTTGGAAGACAGGGGACCTTTCAATAATCAGCCTGTGCTTCAACCCTTGCTCTACCACGCCGTGATATCATCGCTGTTTTGGGTGCCCCATCTTCAACCCCGCCTCCCAAGTTCATTTTCAAAAAGTGCTGGTACAGTAAGGGTTAAACACTTAGCAGAACAGGGTTTAACTTGAAACAAATGCACTTGTAGTTTCTGAGTTATGGTCAATCAAAGTTTAAAGGATTTTCAAAGGAAAGGAAGCTCTGTAAACCAGGTGGCATTTTGGCAATCTGAAGAATTCATAAACTTCCGTTGCTATAGTACACTCACCAATTGTCTGATAGTCTTGTGTCCACGATGACACAAGATGGAACTGGTATCTGCTACCCTCTTGCAAGAAACCTGGGGTGATGGTGATGCTAGGTGCTGTGTCACCCGTGGTTGAATATGGCAGCCACTCGCTTTTGTTTATTGGGACAAGTGCATTGTAGTCTTCACCATTGCTTGGATCATGGATCAAATCCCACCTGAAAGAATAAACACGATAAGTGTTGCACAGAAGTCATAAACATGATAAGCACTTTACTGAAATAATAAACATGATAAGCATTGCACTGAAAGAATAAATACAATAAGCAGTGCACTGAAATAATAAACATGATAAGCAATGCACTGAAAGAATAAACATGGTATGTACTGAAATAATTAACATAAGCAGTGCGCACTGAAAGAATAAACATGGTTAGCGGTGCACTGAAAGAATAAACATAATAAACAGTGTGCTAAAATAATAAACATGATAAGCAATGCACTGAAAGAATAAACATGGTAAGCATGTGCTGAATTAATTGACATAAACAGTGCATACTGAAAGAATAAACATGGTTAGCAATGCACTGAAAGAATAAACATGATAAGCAGTACACTAAAAGAATACACATGATAAGCAGTGCATTGAAAGAATAAACATAATAGGAATCCATTGAAAAAATTAACATTAAAGCAGAGTACACTAACTGAATAAACATAATAAGCAGTGCACTGAAGAATCAACATGAGCAGTGCACACTGAAAGCATACAAATGATTAGCAGTGCACTGAAACTGTAAACAGGATAAGCAGTGCACTAAAAAAATAAGCATGATAAGCAGTGCACTGAAAGAATAAACATGGTTAGAAGTGCACTGGAAGAATAAACATGATAAGCAGTGTACTGAAAGAATAAACATGGTAAGCAGTGCACACTACAAGCACTGAAAGAATAAGCATGATAAGCAGTGCACTGAAAGAATAAACATGAGTGGAATCCATTGAAAAAAATCAACATGATAAGCACTATACACTAAAAGAATAGACATGGTTAGCTGTGCACTGAAAGAATGAACATGATAAGCAGTGTACAGAAAGAATAAACATGATAGGAATCCATTGACAGATTCAACATGATAAGCAGTGTACACTAAAAGAATAAACATGGTTACACTGTACAGTAGGTGTACACTAAAAGAATAAGCATAATAAACTGCACACTGAAGAATAAACATGATAGGAATCCATTGAAAGAATCAACATGATAACAAGTGTACACTAAAAGGATAAACATAATAAGCAGTGCACTGATAGAATGAACATGATAAGCAGTGCACTAAAAGAATAGGCATGATAAGCAGTGCATTGAAAGAATGAACATGATAGGAATCTATTGAAAGAATAAAAATGATAATCAGTATACACTAAAAGAATAGACACAATAAGCAGTGCACTAAAAGAATAAACATGATAAGCAGTACACTAAAAGAATCAACATGATAAGCAGTACACTAAAAGAATACACATGATAAGCAGTGCATTGAAAGAATAAACATAATAGGAATCCATTGAAAAAATTAACATTAAAGCAGAGTACACTAACTGAATAAACATAATAAGCAGTGCACTGAAGAATCAACATGAGCAGTGCACACTGAAAGCATACAAATGATTAGCAGTGCACTGAAACTGTAAACAGGATAAGCAGTGCACTAAAAAAATAAGCATGATAAGCAGTGCACTGAAAGAATAAACATGGTTAGAAGTGCACTGGAAGAATTAACATAATAATCAGTGTACACCAAAAGAATAAACATGGTTAGCAGTGTGCTGAAAGAATAAATATGATAAGCAGTGCACTGAAAGAATAAACATGTTAAGCAGTGCACTAAATATAAACATGACAAGTGGTGTGCTGAAAGAATCAACATGATAAGCAGTACGCTGAAAACGTTAACATAGTAAGCAATGCACTGAAATAATAAAATGATAAACATCATGGTAAACAGTACACTGAAAGAAGAAACATGGTAAGCAGTGCAGGCCTTAAGACGTATAGGGGAACTTTAATGTATAGGGAACTTTGGAAAAATAATGGTCTTCAGATTTTATGGAAATCTTGTCTTCCAATTATGTCTTTAATATTTGCAAAATTTGTGATGTAGCATGTTGAAGGCAGGCAATAAAGCTTCTCTGCATGCTATCAATTGTGTTCTTCAAATTCAGTTCTATCAATCAAATGTTGATTCCAAGTAAGGGTTATTTGGGAGTATTGCCAGATTAAACAAATACCGCAATCAAATTTGGCTGATTTACATATTGTTGACTAATTTTTCCCAAATTTCTGGCAGATATCTGAAGGAATTTTTCGCTAAGAATTTTTTTTGAAAAGCAAAAAAAAAAATTTGACCATTCAGACATGACTAACTTTTTGATTTTACTAAGTTTTATGAATAATGGATGTTGTTAACCCATTCACTTTTTGCCATGCCCCTCTTAACACACTGGTGGCTGTTGATAAGTTGTTAAACCTAAAACAATATCACACGAGATAAATGGGAATATGGAAATATCCAATACTACAGTAAATGGATAACAAAGTAACTCCTCTATGGAAAGGAAATTTAAGACCAAAAAAACAAAAGACTAGTGTGTAACAGTAGGGGTAGTTTTCAGTCTTTTGACCTTTAACCAATTTAAGTGACATAATTACATGAATTTGCACAAAAATGTGCATGTATGTGAAAAACACTGCATAAAGCTGACCACCACCAACTTACTGAAAGTACGGTGACCTAGTCGAATGATCATCCAACACAGCTCCCAGGGCAATCCTATTGGTTGGATTCAAACTCGCTCCACAATTTTCCAGGCAACTGTAAAAATTCAAAATCCAAATTACGATTAAATATAGATTTCAAAAGCTATTTGCATACAATAATTCCCACAATTATCCAGGCACTGTAAAAATCCAACTTACAATTAAATATAGATTTAAAAGGCTATTTACATACAATAATTTCTCAATTCATTAATTAAACTATTATAATTGCGTACATAGAGACAAACAAATATTAACTAAAATATGACAATATTACCTTACAGTTGAAGTAATTTGTGCATTGATATGAACAGTAATATTTTAGCCATGGATTTGATAAGGCAACAGGTTTTATCTTGGCTTTGTCAGTTATAATAAATGTAATACAAAATATTTAAGTATAATGTAAATAAATAGATAAAAAATTGAAAACGGGAACTGAATTTATGTTTTGTTTGTTTGTTTGATGAGGTCTTAACGGCACCACGACAACGAGGGTCAAATTGTGCCTGAGAGGTCAGATCATTCTAGAGGTAGGAAGGAAAGGAAACAGGGGGAGAATAAGAAAAATTCAAGAACAAAAGTCAGAAAGCTGTGATCGAGAGAGGAGTTGCATGAGTGAAACAAAAACAAAGTAGAGAGGGGGTGGAAGAGGAGAATTAAATATGATTGTAGAGGGAAGCATGATGAAGGAAAGAGATAATTTTATCCGGAGGATTTTTCTAAAAGAACTCAGCAATTGAGTTGTGGGGAGCGACGGAAGTTTTGGGAAGGTTGTACAGGGGGCAAGCAAGGAGAACGTGATGGATTGTGAGGGTGTAGTGGCAATTGTTACAGAGGGGTTGGGGGAAACCAATAAGGAGGTGGGAGTGAGTGAGGTGGGTGGGTGTAACCAATTCTAAGACGGGTAATATGAATGTTGTCGATACGAGAAAGGTTGTTGATGGTGGATTTGATCGGAATTGTGGATTGAATGACATGGAGTTTGTTATCAATTTGGGAGTTCCATGAGGTTTGCCAGCGGTCATGAACAAGGGAAGCGATAACAGTTTGATGTCAGAGAGGGTTTTGAGAAAAGGGGTAGGGAGGAGGTTGAGGGCAAGCCTAGCGGCTGCATCATCCCTGTCATTGCCAGGGATGCCAACACGGCTGGGTATCCAGAAGAAAAGAACACTTTTCCTGCAGAGGGTGGGAGAAAGGAGCTTCCGGAGGAGGAGGTGGCAGGTGAGGTTATCCCATTTAAGATTAAGTAAAGAAGTAAGAACAGCCTTTGAGTCGGAGAAAATAGCAGAGTGGCTGAGAGGAGAGTTGAGGGCGAGGAGAATAGCCTTAGTCCCGGCTGAAAAAATGGAAGAGTAGTCGGGAAGTCTGCTACTGAGGGTGATGTCTTGGATAACGGCAGCAGCGACTGTCTTGTTGCCTTCCTTGGAGCCATCAGTATAGATGGAGGTGTAATTTGAGAGTTGGTCTTTGATTTGGTTGTGTAGATTGATGAAGAGGTTAGGATGGGTTTCAGTTTTGTGATGAGTGGAGAGGTCTAGGTGGACAGAAGGGAGGGGAGTGGCCCAAGGAGGAAAAGTGGGCCAGGAGTAGGTGCCGAGAGTGGCGGGGTTGATGCCGAGATGGAAGAGGTCTGATTTAATGTGAAGCTGAAGGGAGGGGATGAGGTTTTAGTCCTATCAAAGAGGGTGGAGAAATTGGGGTACCTTTTGAGGTTGTAAACAGGGTTTTGGGTGTTGGTGAGGACTCTAAAAGCATAAGAGAGGCTAAGCTTTCTACATCTAAGAAGAAAGGGGGGTTCGTTGGCTTCAACATGAAGGCTGGTGATTGGGGAGGTCCTGTAGGCACCTAGACAAAGCCTGAGGGCTTCATTTTGGTTGGTGTTGATGTGGTTGAGGTATGAGTTGTGAGCGACACAGTAGACAATATTGCCATAGTCAAGCTTGGCACGAATGGTGAGCCTGAAAAGTTTGAGAAGAGCATAGCGGTTCGCTCCCCAAGAGGTGTTGGAGAGGAGTCAGAGGATGTTGAGGGAGCTGTTGCATTTTAGTTTCAGGTTGGTGATGTGTTGCTTGTAGGTGAGCTTGGGGTCAAGAGTTGGACCCAGGAACTTTGTGCGTTCAACTTTAGGAATGTGATTCCCATTGAGCACAAATTTCGAGTTGGGGTGGAGGTTGTTGAAATAACAAAAGTGCATGCAGACTGTCTTGTCTTTGGAGAATTTAAAACCGTTATTGTTGCTCCAGACTTGCAGCTGGTTGAGGCTGATTTGGAGCCTATTTTCAACAATAGGAAAGCTAGGGGAGGAGTAGAAGATGGTGAAGTCATCCCTGTAGAGGGTACGTTTGATGCCGGGGCCAAGGTTATTCGCAATGTCGTTAATGCTCAGGTTAAAGAGAGTGGGAGAGAGGATGCTGCCTTGGGGGACGCCCTCTTCTTGGGGGTACAGGTTGGATAGGGTGTCCCATGAGGTTTGCCAGCGGTCACGAACAAGGGGAAGCGATAAGCGGTTTGATGTCAGAGAGGGTTTTGGAAAAAGGGGTAAGGAGGAGGTTGCAACCAGAACCAAAAGGTTATTTAGGCTTCTGATGCGTTTTTGTTCACATGCTGATTGATTTGCAAATTTTGTATTAACTGTCATGTCATTGCATATTTTTTCCATGATATTTATTCATAAGCCACTCCCACCATGCAGATCAATAAAAATGTTGATAACATTAGCATACATGTGCATAATAAGGAATAACATTATCATAGCACGTATGATGCAAAAACGATTGCTCATTTATCCTATTTCAAAATTTTTGTCTGTAAGCCCAGTTTACTCATTAATATTCATGACATCACTTCCACAACAGCAGAATATATGTACAGACCATACCCCTCTGTGTACCACATATGACATAAGTCTGATATACTGTTCATGAGGTATGGTGATTACAATGATTTTTGAGCACTTTCACACGTTAAGCCACGCCCACCCACAATGCATATTAATGATAAGATAAACATGTGCACAATAACCAAAAATATCATCATGACCAGAATGATGCAAAACGGACATACGGTTGCTCATGTATTAAGCCCCGCCCATTCATTAATATGCATGACCATCACAAACAATAGGGCACATCTGCAGACCATGGGCTATCTGTGTACCACACATGATGTGAATCACAGTTTATCGTTCTTGAGATTTCGTGTTTACAAGCTTTTTCAGCAAAATCATATTGGGCCCCACCAACTAAGCATATTATTGAAATTCTACATATTTACACAATGAACACGTACACACTAGCTAACATCATGAGTGTACCAAATATGAAACAAAGCAGACATGTGATTGTTAAAATATGGGCATTTCAAGATTTTTTCATTAAGCCCCACCTACTCATTCATATGCACGTCATCACCATCAAAAACAAATTGGCACATCTAGGCACATCTATGGACCATGGGTTATCTGTGTACCTGTTGAAATTCTTATGAAATTCACAAAATGAACATAGCTAACATCATGATTGTATTTTGTGATTGTTAAAATATTATTTTCAAAAAAAAAAATCATTAAGCCCCGCCTACTCATTCCTATGCATGTCATCACCATCAAAAACAAATTGGCACATCTATGGACCATGGGTTATCTGTGTACTGCATATGACATGAATCCACCTTACCATTCTTGAGATGCCATGTTTAACAAGCTATTTTTAGCAAAATAATATTAAGCCCCGCCCACTATGCATATTAAACAAATTCAATGTTTTTATACCATGAACATGTACACACTAGCTAACATCATAATTATACCAAATATGAAATAAAACAAACATGCGATTGTTAAAATGTCGCATTTCAAGATTTTTACATTAAGCCCCACCTATTCATTAATATGCATGACATCACCATCAAAAACAATAGGGCATGTCATTGGCTATCTGTGTACCACATATGACATGAATCCAGTGTACTGTTCTTGAGATATCATGTTTACAAGCTGGGCATCACAAACATACATACAGCCATACATACATCATACATACACACACACGCCATCAAGACCGCATAGGTTCCTGATGTTATCGCATCAGAACCAAAAATAAAATCATACATACATATACACTCTATACACAACTACTAACCCCACAACCATCTACGACATCACAGTCCACATACACCTCCCTCCCTCCAGTTTTTTGGGCCTGGTGATATTTAAATCCATTGCGTCTTCCAATCGTAAATATAAATTTGTTTTCATCTTTGTGGTACCTAGGGCATTATTAAATGCTGTTTGGCCCTGTAGGCAATTATAATGTCCTGTTTTCCTTTTACTCCATTGGATTGTTTTCAATTCTTTTAATCTCTTTTAATCATCTCGCCTTTGAAAATAAAACTCAAATTAAAACTGAAAATAAGTCACATATGATTACAAAATGAAAGAATATGATCTAACTTGATGGCTACGATTGGTGTATCCGTTCCTTTTATCTCCCAAACCTGTTTGACATCAGCTCTGAAATCTCCTACTCGGACCACCAGCCAAAACTCATACTGCATATACTCATACATGGTCCTTGACTCAACAAAAAAGGCACCATCTGTTTCAGCAAGCTTTCCTAGAAGAAAAACAAATGTATTTTGACACAAGTTCAAAAACGAATTTTGACACAAGTACAAAAACGAATTTTGACACAAGTACAAAAGTGAATTTTGACACAAGTACAAAAATGAATTTTGACAAAAGTACAAAAATAAATTTTGAGATGTGATATGATATATGGAATTTGTATGGCGCATTTTCTAGTTTGAAAAAAATATTAAAATGCACTCTACAACTAACATACTAGTTCTCCGGCTGCCTATGGGCGCACATGAACTTGGTACTTGCAAGGGAAAGTGAATGAACAATGCGTTTTCATGCTTCTTTCTTGAAAAGTGTTCAGAGAACCAGGCAGGGGTGACTCTTTTGCCATCGGTACCGACAATTAACATCCCCTCTGAAGGACGGTGTGCCCATTCAACCATTGTCACTTTTCTCAACAGCTGAATGAGGAGTAGGAGCTGCAGATAAATGCTTCCATTTTGATGTTCGGCATATCTGTCTGCATAACATTTGTTATCAATATTCAAACCAACCATAGTAATTTTTAGATGAATACTTTATTTATTTTTCAACAACACAAGTATTAAGATTAAAATGAGACTTGTATTATTTCAAAATTCCCATGCATCCATCGCAAGAGTTCCTTTTAATACTCATATTGTTGAAAAATTAATTAATTAGTAATTAGTAATATTATTAACGTTGATTTGAACATTCCTATCAAAGGTTATTAGTACCATCACGCGTAAGTCTATGCAAATATTTTGGAAACTTACGAATAAATCCCCCAAGTGCTTCTTGAAATTAACAACAAGAAACCATAAATGAAAGAAATGAACAATTTAAAACCTATCTGACTGCAAAATAGATGTGTATTTTATCACACACAAATTGTTTGTTTTAAAATTCTGTCACTGATGATTGGATAATTACATATGCTGGAACACTATGTGTGTATGTGGCACCTGTGCACAGCCAATCAAAACCGTCAAATTTAGATTTACGTTTGTAATATCAACCTAAATTAATACTTCACAGAGGCTGAAATGGTTATATCATGTTCAGTTTAAGTTCTAGTAAGTATCTAGTGCATAAGAATTGCAGATACCTTGAGAGCATAAACTATGAACAACCACCTTTTACAATATTTTTTAGTTGGTTTTTTAACAAAAAATTCTTGAAACTTGCATACTGAGAAAATGAAAGATCAAAAGAGAAATATTAAGTTTTAATTCTATGGTTCTAGTAATGCAAGGAAAACCTAGACCCACCTCCTGGCAATGGCTTATCTACTCCTCCAAAACGTCCAAAGCATCCTCCTACATCCACAGACGATGAACTTGTAAAGTTAGGGTTTGTCATGCCTTCACTATACCTCACTGTCAGATCGTAATTCCAAGACTCGAACGTCTCCACATCATCAACCCTGCTACCATTCACCGGCTTGTATGTCATCCGACGACAAAACCACGTGAAACTGAAAGCTGATTTGTTTTGGGTCTGCAGGTTTGGATCATAGGTGTTACTCAGCCCATCAAGATGTATCTTACTGTTGTAAGGAATGGTACGAAACTCCCCTCCAGAAATTTTGGCGATGAGTGGTGAAGACTCAATTAAAATCATGACAGAATCAACCGCGGACACATCAGACTTGCCTTCCATAGTTACGTTCAGCTCAAAACGGTAAATTGCAGGCACCACGGCGGCTGCCCTGATAGAAAGTAACGAAAGGGTATATCCCTCTGTCACTATATCAGACGGCATAAGCTGTTCCCTCTCTGTACCATCTGAAACCTGCTCATAAGCTCGCCATTTGAAAATTGCCTTATATGAAGAAGAACAGTTGAGTCTAACTCTTGATCTGATATCGATCCTTTCAGATGCCATGAATGTTTTGATGAGTAGATCATGGTCACACTGTGAGTTTTGATCGCATTGGTTTTCATCCAGGACACTCACAAAAGGAGAATAACATCCAGGTTCAAGAATAGTTTGTCTGTGGGTCACCTGCATCTCTGAAATCAAATTTTTACCCGTAACAGCCAAAACATAAACGTCTGGTATTGTAAAATTGTGACTGAATGTGAGTACAATTCTTTCCCTCTCTGGTGTAAGTTCAATGGTATGCAAGAAAGTAATTTCACTTTCAAAATCAAAGCTGGTGCTTGTTATACCTGGAAAGACAATAAGACAGCTCCCATCTCCTCCATCATAATATGAACTTAATTCAGGACCTTCGGCACCAAATGTGGTAGACGTCAGGGTGAACTTCAGACACGATTGGGTACCAAGTCCATCGATAGTAATGTTGAACCTTATGGACTTATAAATTCTTGTGAGTCCACTTTGGCAATTAACTGCAATATTCCCGACAGGACCATAAACATCTAGGCCCTGGTGTATCTCCTGTGAATCAACTGGGTTTGAGATTACAACGGAATATGGGAACAGTCGAGGTGAATTAAACCAAAAGTCACAAAGGTTCCCTGCAGTCCCTCCTGGAGTACATGAGCTGGCATCATCAGAGTCAAGATCAAAATTCCATTGATACGAGAGCATTGTGCCAAATTCAAGGTTTAATTCAATCCTGATAGCGGAACCAGAACTAACAACTTCCATGAGATCTCCTCCTCTAATTGCGGCAGCCTGGAAATCCCCCTCAAGAGCAGTTGTATTGTCTATTGAGTCACTAAATGCAAACATGGTGATGATGTCAACTTCTTCAATCATTTCTACTCCAGCAACCTCGACAGAACATGATTGAAAATATAAATTGGCAGAAATATCGATTGACCACTCAACTGACCCAGAGTCAACAATTTGAACTGGTATCTCTGTTATGAATTTTAAATTCTCGTAGTCCAGTGGATGGAAACCTTCTGGCGAGTTGAGAGTACCCTGCATAAAATGTTCAGGTCCCTTGTATATGGTATACTGAGCAAATGTTGGAATAGGAAGCTGGTTTGGGACATAAAGCTCCAGGGTTAGGTCTCCGATTGTGGTGTACGGATTGATCGGAATGTAATGGCGATTCAAGCTTTCAAGTAAGACGCATCCATCGACAGGGGTTTTGACCTCTATTGTGAAAGGGACTACAGTTGTTACTCCTAGTAAATTTGTGGCATTGGCAGTGATCATATAGGTGCCCCACTTGGAATATGAATGCTGCAGAGATATATTAGATCCTGGGAAGAAGAATTCCATAGGCATGCCATCCCCAAAGGACATGCTGACAAAAACTCGCGAACCACCCAACTTAAAAAAAGTGATATTGACAACATGCAACATTTCAACAGGGGACGCTATTACTTGCATCGTTAAACCTAAAATTGGCTCTTCAATTTCCAGATCGACAGGGAATGCAATCACTGAGATAGGATTGACTGCTCTGCATTCAAAGAAAAATGCCCCACTTCCCTAAAGACCCCCAATAAGATCACTGATTCTCCAAAGATGCTTACTTGATCAAAAAGGGGAGGATCAGAATTACAAGAAATGTTCACGAGATGAGCTCGCTTCTCCTCAGCGGAGTCGCTAAAAAATTCAAATTCAACATTTTGATCTACAGTTTGCTCTTTTGCTACTAAGCTTTGATAGCTCATTGTTATTTGCTCCACTGATCCTACAGCATGAACATATTTGGTGATGCTGACAGCATTAATGATATTTGATGCTGTTAATTCAATAGTATACAGCCCTGTTGAATGAAAGTTATGTTGAAAGGAGTCGATAGAGGCCGGACCCAAAGTGCATCCAGCACATTTGATGAAAAAGGAAAGCATTCCTCCGTCTGAAATGCTGACATCAAAGGAAACATTTGTTCCTTGAAGCAAAGAAAAGGCAACATCAAACATTGCATCAATTGGAAGATAAATTGAAGGCATGTTAATATCAAGTCCCGAAACTTCTTCAGCAACTGTAAAGTAACTGGTAATTGTTACATCCCCGCTTCTCAAGTTACCCACAACTGCACAAACTTTGTGATAGCCAGCAGTGATGTCATAAAGGACACATGATGCATTCAAATTAACGTAATCCCATGCCATACACTCATCAAGATAATGGTCTTGATCGAGGTACACCCCAAGCAAACTTACTCCACTCCCATTGGTCAGTTGGATGGTTACAGGGATTGAATAGCCATAAAGGTACACATCCTCCTGAACAAGAGGTGAATCCCATTCTATTGGATCCTGACTTACTTCAAAACTCTCCTCTGCTGCTTTAGGCCCACTTGCAAGGTTTTCAAGAACTACTCTAAAGTGATATCTGCCAAGTCTATTTATTTCATGGTTTGCCCGTAAAGTGCATAAACCACTGGCGAAACCGTCACCTTCAAGAGCTACACATGAACTTAAAATATCTTTATTGTCCAGCGTCACATTAAGGATGGAAACTTCCTGACCACTCTGGAGTGTGACATTTACTGTGACCACTTCACCAAAAGTGTAACGTTTTTTCGGAATCATTGGTTGGATGTATACAATAGGATTCTGCGTAATGCTGAAACTCCTGCATACATCAGTTGTTCCATTAATCAAATTATGAACTCGAATACAAAATCTATATGTTGAAAGGACAAAGTAATGCTCTTTTGGTTGCAGACTACATGTTGTTTGAAGCAAACTAGGGTCCCAAGCAGAGCATGCATTATTCAAACCAGATCCATTCAAATATGCCCCAATATATGAAACTCCGCCTCCCGAGTCAAGATCAGCAGTGAAGTTGATTGTTTCGCCATAGGTGTATTCGTTCTTGAGATTAAACGTAGAGATTGCCTGAATTGGTTCCTGGGTTACAGTGAAGGAGGTTGATACATTCGCTAGTCCACTCCTAAGGTTAGAGAAATATGCCGCTACAGTGTGTTCCCCGAGGTACTTGTAGTCTTCATAGGTGAAGATCAAGTAGAGTTGAAAACGGGATGCATCCCATCCATCGCACCCGCCTACAATAAAATTTCCGTCAAGAAAAATTTCAGCACAGACACCATCCCCAGATGTCAGCTGTATCGTGATGGAAACATTTTCACCAAAGTCTAAAATGGAGGGCACAACAACCGGTGTGTCGAAAATGATACGATCTTGGGTCACTGAAAACGAGTCTGTGAAATTAACCTGTCCGCTGATGATATTCCTGAAAATTGCTGTTACTGTGTATTCCCTCAGAGCAGATAAGTGGGTGTTGGATGAGAGAGTGCATACCACATTCAAGTTCACGTTATCCCAATCGCTACAGGTATCACTCACTGATATGTCATCGAGGTAAATACCTTCAAATGAAACATCATCACCGCCATCCAACACTACCTCAAAAGTAAGCGGGTCACCGTACTTGATGGAGCTTATGGGTATCATGTTACCCGAATAGGAGATACGATTCTGAAAAATGATTGAAGTGGTAGCATTACGGACACCCCATAGACTCAAAGCCTTGACAGTGATGGTTCCGGTGAATGGAAAAGCACATGTAAATGCTACTTCGACTTCATCAACTGTAAGAAGATCAGAAAAAGTGAGAGGAGTTTTTGACATATGCAAAATTTGTAATGTATGAACATGAGGACTGCTCAAAATACTGATATTCTTTGAATTGCTTTTATATATTTTCAGTTGATAAAAAACTTCTCCATCTAAATAACAATTAGGGGTATAGGGCATAAGGTCCCAAAACTGTTTGTCACAATCACCTATGGTCAAATAATCATAGCACATGATTAAAATATTATATAACAAATATTCCTCTTTATACATCACATATTTGCATAAAATTTACATGTTTACAAATACATACAGTCCTACAAAATTAAATTGTTATCTGATTTTGATGGGAATATCTGCATTTTTTATGATTTTACTACATTTTAAAACAATTTAGACCTTTTAACTCATTATAAATAAATCACAGACACAACTGCCATAAATGATACGAAATAAGAACATAAATTGTTGTTGACTTACTTGATTTCATCATATAAAAGTTGGCAAACGATGGGCCATTCGAAATGAAAAACTCAGACCTTGAAGCAACAAGTAATTCTTCAGATACTGTTAAATCTTCTACAGGAATGTCATTTATGTAGACTGAAAATTCTGAATTGTGATCTGGAAAAGAAATTGAAGAGGTATCTAATGGTATTACATCATCTGAAATAGATCAAAAATTACAATTTTTTACAAAGTTAGATAAAAGTTCATCATTCGTATAATGTACCTTCCACTTCAGTCCTTGCAAAAGATGTATAGACTGAAGTATAAATATATTTCCAAAGAGGTCAGAGGATTGTTTTCCTCTGATAAAGTTTAAAATCTTTTCTCAGTGACAATTAACATGCTTTTTGTAGATAGGATATTAATAGCACATTTAAAAAAATAAATAAGGAACCTAAATTAAAAAAAATTCAAACATGCCTCAGTATATGATAACTGTTAATTCCTTTTCACATGATCACCAAAAACCAATAGAGGAGAATGGAAGGTGTTTACTGACCATATACACCAATAGGTGCCCATCGCAAGGCTGGCTGACCGTACCAGTGAGTTGGGTAAAGACGAACGGCGGATGTTTTAACAGTTGGAAAAATACTTCTTGATGTGGATGTAGAATCAGAAACCCCTGAAAACAACTAATACAAACAAAAATTGAATTTCGAACGAAAGCACGGACAGTTGTAATGTTCATTGTCATCTGACATCAATCAATCCACTGACCTTTGCTACTATTTCACTAATCATCTTTATATTATATCATACATCAAATCATATTTCATCAGATTAAAGTCATGATAATAAATAACTTTTATTTAAAGGAACATTCCTCTGAATTTTAAGTTCACGTATATGATACGGGATTATTAATGAATCAAATTGGTGCAGAAGCCATGTTTATATCTTATTCCATTAAGAAGATATTCCATTTCAAAGATTCACCCATGTTTTTAAAAGTGACCAGCATTAAGAATTTTTATCCCTTGTGCCCCTCCAAGACGACACCCTCGCTTATCTCAAAATCAGGGGTAATCCACACCTTCTACCCTGAGAGCCTGTTCACAGTTCAATTGATAGCAATCAGCTATTGTTACACCATGCACAACACAGGGGTAATCCACACCTTCCAAGCTGAGAGCCTCTTCACACTTTACTTGTTGGCAATCAGCTATTGTTACAATATACACAATAGGTCATTCACCTGGGACTGAAGCCACAAACCTTTGCAGTAAAAGTGGAACAGATTAGTCCTTGGCTGACCCTAAAAATAAATATGTATTATTTGCATGGAGGAATTTGTGCAATGCCAATGAATGATTGATGGACCATTCTTCCCAAAGAGTTATTTCATTATGAGTGCAGTTTACAGTGTGATGCCATACTTGCATATCCAAGGCATTCTTTATGTAACTCTATGAAATTTGATTATCTTTTTTTTCTTTCACACAAAGGAAAATTATATTCCTGCAAGTTATATTCCATTTTAATAATTTGAATACATCATACTGTTGATTTGGACTTACTGCACCAGTCACATTTCAACAAACTTGTGAGAATTTTTTAAATGTAAAAAATCTTAAATATCAATATTTTTTCTCACCATTTTGTTTCTTTAATAGCCCTCTATCATATAAATGAAAACTCACAGGAATATCCCGTTTAAGAAAAAGTGCAACATCAAGCTGACAAAGTCTCTGCCACACCCAACAACAACATCAAGCTGACAAAGTCTCTGCCACACTCAACAACAACGTCAAGCTAACAAAGTCTCTGCCACACCCAACAATAATGCAAGCTGACAAAGTCTCTGCCACACTCACCAACAACATTAAGCTGACAAAGTCTCTGCCACACCCAACAATAACGTCAAGCTGACAAAGTCTCTGCCACACTCAACAACAACGTCAAGCTGACAAAGTCTCTGCCACACCCAACAATAACGTCAAGCTGACAAAGTCTCTGCCACACCCACCAACGTCAAGCTGACAAAGTCTCTGCAACATCCACCAACAACGTCAAGCTGACAAAGTCTCTGCAACATCCACCAACAACGTCAAGCTGACAAAGTCTCTGCCACACCCACCAACAACGTCAAGCTGACAAAGTCTCTGCCACACCCACCAACAACGTTAAGCTGACAAAGTCTCTGCCACACCCACCAACAACATTAAGCTGACAAAGTCTCTGCCACACCCACCAACAACATTAAGCTGACAAAGTCTCTGCCACACTCAACAACAACGTCAAGCTGACAAAGTCTCTGCCACACCCAACAACAACGTAAAGCTGACAAAGTCTCTGCCACACCCACCAACAACATCAAGCTGACAAAGTCTCTGCCACACCCACAACAACATCAAGCTGACAAAGTCTCTACCACACCCACCAACAACATCAAGCTGACAAAGTCTCTGCCACACCCACCAACAACATCAAGCTAACAAAGTCTCTGCCACACCCACCAACAACATCAAGCTGACAAAGTCTCTGCCACACCCACCAACAACGTCAAGCTAACAAAGTCTCTGCCACACCCACCAACAACATCAAGCTGACAAAGTCTCTGCCACACCCACAACAACATCAAGCTGACAAAGTCTCTGCCACACCCACCAACAACATCAAGCTCAAAAGTCTCTGCCACACCCACCAACAACATCAAGCTGACAAAGTCTCTGCCACACCCACCAACAACATCAAGCTAACAAAGTCTCTGCCACACCCACAACAACATCAAGCTGACAAAGTCTCTGCCACACCCACCAACAACATCAAGCTAACAAAGTCTCTGCCACACCCACCAACAACGTCAAGCTAACAAAGTCTCTGCCACACCCACCAACAACATCAAGCTGACAAAGTCTCTGCCACACCCACCAACAACATCAAGCTGACAAAGTCTCTGCCACACCCACCAACAACATCAAGCTAACAAAGTCTCTGCCACACCCACCAACAACATCAAGCTAACAAAGTCTCTGCCACACCCACCAACAACATCAAGCTGACAAAGTCTCTGCCACACCCACCAACAACATCAAGCTGACAAAGTCTCTACCACACCCACCAACAACGTCAAGCTAACAAAGTCTCTGCCACACCCACCAACAACATCAAGCTGACAAAGTCTCTGCCACACCCACCAACAACATCAAGCTGACAAAGTCTCTGCCACACCCACCAACAACGTCAAGCTAACAAAGTCTCTGCCACACCCACCAACAACATCAAGCTGACAAAGTCTCTGCCACCCACCAACAACATCAAGCTGACAAAGTCTCTGCCACACCCACCAACAACGTCAAGCTAACAAAGTCTCTGCCACACCCACCAACAAATCAAGCTGACAAAGTCTCTGCCACACCCACCAACAACATCAAGCTGACAAAGTCTCTGCCACACCCACCAACAACGTCAAGCTAACAAAGTCTCTGCCACACCCACCAACAACGTCAAGCTGACAAAGTCTCTGCCACACAGAACAACAACGTCAAGCTAACAAAGTCTCTGCCACACCCACCAACAACATCAAGCTGACAAAGTCTCTGCCACACCTAACAACATCAAGCTGACAAAGCCTCTGCCACACCCAACACCTTGTTCTTGAGCAGGTTTGCTTTTTAAATTGCTTTTGGCTTCACAGTTTACAACAAAAATTATAGATGTGCATGGAATGAAATCAATAACACAGAAATATCATAGATTCATGTGGTGTTACTGTACATAAACAACACAAGATACCAAAACAAAGTAGGTCTTAAAAAAGTTGTCTGTTTGCCCTCCTCTGCAATCCCTAACTCGCCATAAAATAGATGCAGTGTTTTTGAAAAATATATTTTTGAAATAAAATTTTCAAAAATCTCTACACTGCATAAAAATGGCATGGCAACCACTTTTGTGTTGCCATATTACATAATAATACCTTCGTTTAGGAAACTGTTTTGGCAAACACGAGCCACGTGATAATATTGTTCAATAAATTGATCAACCTGTCCCCCGTGCTGCTCCATGTGCTTCAAACCTTTCATTGCTCGGCCGGCCTTTGATTGGATTTAAATCAAAGAGAAGAAAGATGTCGGTCATCAGTGTGATAACTGTCTTTATAGACCAGAAAAGTGGTGTTCTTGTGTCAAACAAATTACTAATAACTTCTTCAGTTGCTTGTTGATGAAGACAGTTTCCTTACAAAAATCCAAATTAAAAAACAAATAAGAAAAAAATGTTGGAAGGACAGTATGCTCAACTATTCAAAGCTAGTATAGAAAATGGGCTTATTGAGGGAAGTATATACAGAAATAGGGTAGCAGGGGCAGATGATTTCAAATTACTTGCACTTACATTTTCATTTGCTTTGTTAATTTTCACAATATTTCACTACAAGTTTCAAAATATCTTTGATTTTCTCAGATATTTTAAGACACAAAAAAGCTCAAAGTTACCTCACCCAGTAACTCAGAAAATATGTAAAAGCTTGCAGTCTTTATAAATATAACACCTATTTTAGTTCTATCAATTGAACAACAAAGAAAGGAGAGGCCCGACTTGCCAATGTCAATGAAAGATGTCATTAAGCCCCCTTTCCAACCTGTAACCTCCCCCAACCTCTACATATTCCCAGAACTACATCCTGGATTATAATACAACTTCTAATTTAAGAAAATATGTGTGTTAAGCAAAGTTAAGCAGCATGAAAAGTGTAAAATAACAATAAAACAAAATTATGCAAAACAGTATTGCTTAATGTATGACAAGCACTGGACAATGGAAATGATACAAATCCCTCACCGCTAATAATGCATTTTCCAAACTGTCCCACATTCTATCCCAACCTCTCACAAATGTCATCCCATGCCTATACTCCATGTAGTCACACCTGAAAACCAGATACTGTATGTCATTCCAGCACTTGCATGACTCACATGCCATCACAACTGAAATCCAGATGACACCCCACCGCATGCCATTCCACCCTGTCCCACATGTCAACCCACCCTGTTCCACATGTCAACCCACCTTCTTCCACATGACAACCCACCCTGTTCCACATGCCAACCCACCCTGTTCCACTACTTACAATTCCACACTGTCCCACATGAAATCCCACCCTCATCCTAATTCCTTCAGCTACTTTATCATCATGTCATCTTCTACCCCGCATTCCACTTATTGTTTATATTTCCCAAACCTATAATTTAACATTCTTTGAAAGCAGGAAACTGTTATTTGCTTCTTTATTCATGGCAAGACAAACATTTTTATTGCTATTTATGTCAGGAATGTCAATAACATAACAAAACTAGAAATGTGAAGTTAGTAAGTCTCGCCTGCCATATATTTTTGACCTCAGCTCAAACATTTTGGAGCAAAGCCTATTGTTATGCAAATAACCTAATTTATATGCACATAATACCTCACCATTAAGTGTGAATAATGCTCTTCACTTATACGGTATGACCATTTGTTTAAGCAAAATCACCACACTCACTTTTATTCAAGATACCACAGATACAAATATTTTCATTGTTATGCATGTAAGCTAATTAGTATGCACACACAACCCCCCTAATCATGCTCAACTGAACAGTACCCATGCCCTCTACCACTGAACCAAGTACCAAGTTATCATCTCAGGTTAAATATTTTGTATGAATGTCTATTGTTGTGCAAATTACATAATTAATATGTACGCTACACCTCACCATGGAGTGTAGACAATGCTCTTCACATATATGATCATTTGTGTAAACAAAATTCCCACACCCACTTTAATTTAAAAGATATCAAGAAACAAATATATTCATTGTTATGCAAATAAGCAAATTAGTATGCACACAACCCCCTATCATGCTAATTTGAACAGTACCCATGTCCTCTACCCCTGTAGCAAGTACCAAGTTATTATTTCAGGTTAAATATTTAATATGATAGTCTATTGTTATGCAAATAACCTAATTAATATGCACATTACACCTCACCATTAAGTGTAGACAATGCTCTTCACATATATGATCATTTGTGCAAACAAAATCCCCACATCCACTGCACTTTAATTTAAGAGATATCATAGATACAAATATTTTAATTGTTATGCAAATAAGCTAATTAGTATGCACACACAATCCCCAATCCCACAATCCCAATACCCATGTCCTCTGCCCCATGTCCTCTGTACACCATTCATAACTAAAGTATGAACAATTTAACTGGACAAATATTTTTACTGTAATGCAAATAAGCTAATTAGTATGCACACACAACCCCCAATCATGCTCATTGGAAAAGCACCATGTCCTCTACCCATATGGCAAGTTATATGAATGTACACTATTTATAACTAAAGCTATGAAAATTTTAACCAAAAACTTTTTAACTGGACAAATATTTGCACTGTTATGCAAATAAGCTTATTAATATGCACACACAACCACCCAATCATGATCATTGAAATAGTACCCATGTCCTCTACCCATTTGCCAAGTTATATGAATGTATACCATTCATAACTAAAGCTATGAAAATTTTAACCAAAAACTTCAAGCAAAACCTTTAACTCGACAAATATTTCCAGTTATGCAAATAATCTAATTAGTAATTTAGTATGCACACCCCCCTACCCTCCCCCCCCCCAATCATGCTCATTGGAACAGTACCCATGTCCTCTACCCATATGCCACACTATATAAATGTACACCACTCATAACTAAAGCTATGAAAATTTTAATCAAAAACTTTACCTGGGAAAATATTTTCACTGTTATGCAAATCGGCTAATTAGTATACACACACACCACCCCCCTAATCATGCTCATTGGAACAGTGCCCATATCCTCTACCCTATGCCACGTTATATGAATGCACACCACTCATAACTTAAGTTACAGTATGAAAACTTAAACCGAAAACTTTAACCAAAACTTTAACAGGACGCTGACGCAGAGGCGGATGAGAACTTCGGGGTAGTAAAATAGCTCTACTATTCTTTGAATAGTTGAGCTACAAAATTCTGCCCGCACCTCCCTTACAATTTTCCAAATGAAAGAACAAACAAAATTTTTTTTAGGCCTAATCTACAAGAAATGTCTCTAATGAAATAACAAAATCAATAAATTAAAAACTTTCAATAAATGAAAGACAAATAATACCTAAACTATCTGTAAGAAAAGTTATCAATACCTTCCTAGTAAAGTTAAATCATTTACAGGGGTCGAAATTTAAATATTTTGGGACTGTTTCATGGAACAGTACAGTCTCAAATTGCACTGTTTCAACTTTTCTTGCTGATAAAGACAAATTCCATTCTTCAAAATGGGCAAATTTACAACTACTTTATTGGTTAATATGTGCAAATATGTACAGTGTGTCAGTAAATAATATTTAAATGATGTAGTATCCAGTTGTGCACAGTCATACATGTGCAAGCAGCCTTGCATATGTGTATTCATGATTAATTGTGCTGACAAATGCAGGCAAGGTGGGAAAATCATTTTCTTAATAAAAATTATTTTTATGATTATATTTCTTTGGAGCAGAAATCAAGCTATTGATCATTGATGCCACATGCTTGTAAAAGAACACTGTTCCACTGGAACAGTGATGTATGAAAATTCACTGTTCCTGCAAAAAAAGCACTGTTCTCGGATTAGCGGAACAGTGGGAAATTTGACCCTGGTTTACATAATTATTTTTTTCTCTCCAAAAGGGACCTCTTTTTACTACTAAACAATCAGATCGGAATTGTGTGAAGGTAGAGGAATTATTTGGAAAATTAACGCAAAGTTGACTGACGTATGGTATAATAAAACTTACAGTGGTGATGTCATCTGAATTTGTTATTGGAACAAACATGCCATCTGATAAATACTCCAGGTAAACTCATCCACCCACTCATCTGCCTGGTCTCTTGCCTAAACTCACAGAAAGAAAAAAGAACAACAAATTTCACAACCTAAAAAGAGACATAAAGTCTGACATATTCCTGATTTCAATTAACCTGTATGAGTTAGATGATTGACAGCTTTTTCAACCAATCACCGCATGAATTTGCCTAGCAACAAAATCTGCATAACTAAGTGGGGCAAACATCCAATGCGGTACAACTAGCTACCAGAGCGCACTCATATAGTCAATGCAATTTACTGTACAAAACAAATTTCTGCACACACAGACTGAGTGACAGCAAAATGGTGAACAAAAATTGCCCTTTATGGGCCGGCTGCAAGCTTTGTAAATCTGATTGCTGTTATCCACAACACTTAGCAAACTGAACTTTGCTTATCCCTTTTGCTAACATCTCTAAAGATCCGGAGAAGTGCCATAAATGGACCAAAGCTTGCGGCAATTCATTGGAAATGCATGATTGCGGATTTGAGGATTGTTTGCCCCTTCCTGTTAGCGCGTTGCTATGGTGGGTGTGTCTTATTTCGTAACTCAGAGACATTAGTTGATAGACAATTAAAAAATAAATCAACTACCAAATACCAAAATTTAAAAGCTTATTCCTATCTCAAGGTATTCACATTTAAAGTTGCCGCACGGACGCTGCCATTTTGCTCAATTCCATATAAAAAAATTGTCAAACATGACTTTATTAACTCAACAAAGCAATGGATATATGTATAATGTGATAAATTTCTATTAGGAAATTGTTTCAAAATGTTGTGAACTCTTAATAGCTTATTTTAGTAATATCATGAATACAGAAAAATGTCTTTGCCCCATACACAAGGAGAACATTTTTTTGTAAACCAGAAAACTAGAGATAGATTTTAAAGAAATTCATAACATTCTAACATCCTGTTGAGCTGATGACATCATCTTCTCTGCATGTTTAAAAAAAATGGCTGCTCCCATAGTGGTAGAATTAATGTCTATAGTAATTACAACAAATATATTATTGCTTTCTAAGTTGTGAAACTTGCTCAGAAAATTTGTTATTTTTAATTCTGTCATATGAAGTTAGGATTATGTAAGACTTTATGTTTCTTTTAAGATAAAAGCATAAAATTTTCAAATCTATCAAGCTTCCCCATTTTCAAAAAGGTTATCAAAACTGGAAAGCAAATATATTTTTCTATATTCATCTACAAATTCTCCATAATACCAGAAATCCACTTAAAAAACCATAAGCTGTCACTAAAGGGTAACTTCAAATTTGTCATTCAAATTTTTTTGAAATAATCACCTTGTGAAACTTCTGTTTCTTAAGACTTTTGTGAGGTAAATATAAATATTTTTTTGAAGTATAGTATTATCATAAATATTTTTTTCATTTTATCAAACTTTCTGTGAATTTTGTTCTTATCTGTTGATTAATTATTGTAGTTGAATGAGTAGAAAAACATTACAGCTAGATTTAAGATAGAGCAAAAGTAAAATAAATTATGAATAGAAGAAAGTTTTTTAAATTGTATAATTCTATTGCGCTTTATTACTACTTATAAAGAGTACTTGCATTATCATAATGAATGAATTAAATCCTGGTAATGCACCAACAATGCTTTATCCCATTTTCAACAGGATTATTTATTAATAACTGAAAATATACAAAAACTTTTCTCATTCTTAATTTTTTTCAGTTGTTTTCCTTATAAACATTTTAAACAATCTAAAAAGAAATTTTGTAAAAAGATTAATATTCAGTCATCATGCATTATACGCAATTTAATGCACTGTTCAAAGGACTGCACCCGGACCAAAGTCCTTTGCGCCCAGTGCATCAAATACATACATATACATTCTACCTCAAAATTGATCTTTTAACTATAAAACAATTGCTATTTTGAATAAGTAATACAATTATTGTATTTCACTTTATGTTACAAAATATTCCTCAATTTGCTATATATTCTGGCTTCAAGATATTGTTTCTACAGTATAATGGAGTTGTAGGTCATTTAAATTCATGTTTGTTTGATGAATCATTAATGTCCAATTGATCCAAAACCAGACATCGCAAACAATACAAATCCCCGCGCCGATAATAACATGCTTTCCAGCCTCTGTCAGACCTGCCATCCCACTCTCATGTTCCACATTCCATACCATACTACTTCCCTCCCTACAGGAGATCATACATGAAAATCCAGATGATATTCCACCACATGACCCACATGTCATCACACCTGCAATCAAGATGACATCCTACCATATGACTTGCCACCCTGTCCCATATACCATGCAACCCTGTCCCACATGCCATCCCTCCCTGTACCATGCACCGTACCACATGTCATTCCACCATGTTTCATAGATTGTTTAAAATGTATAAAAAACAACAAAAAAGAATGAAAAACAAGAAAAATTTACATACATTTTTTCACTTTGTTAAGAAATTCACCTGCTCTAAAAATGGACTAAGCCAAATACTAAAGGTTGTGCATTATGATTGTTTGATAAGATCTTAATGGCACCACGACAGCGAGTAAAGAGAGGGGTTGGGAGAGGAGGAATAAATATGGTTGTTGAGGGAAGCATGATATAAGAAGGAGATAATTTTATTCAGAGGGTTTTTCTGGAAGAGCTCGGCTATTGAGTTGTGGGGAGTGAGGGAAGCTCTGGGAAGGTTGCAAATGGGGCAAGCAAGGAGGATGTGGTGGACTGTGAGGGTGCAATGGCAATTGTTGCAGAGGGATGGGGGGGGGAGCCAATAAGGAGGTGGGAGTGAATGAGGTGGGTGTGACCTATTCTAAGGTGGGTAATGTGGACGTTGTCGACACGGGAGAGATTGTGGATGGTGGGTTTGATTGGAATGGAGATGGATGACGTGGAGTTTTTTATAAATTTGCGAGTCCCATAAGGTTTGCCAGCGGTCAGGAACAAGGGAAGTGAATGGCAGTTTGATGTCAGAAAGGGTTTTTGGAGAGGGAGTAGTGGGGAGGTTGAGGGCAAACTTAGCAGCTGCATCAGCTCTGTCATTGCCAGGGGTGCCAACATGGCTGGGTATCCAGAAGAAAAGAATACTTTTCCTGCAAAGGAGGGGGAGGGGGAGGAGGAGGTGAGATGGGGGTTTATCCCATTTAAGATTGAGTAAAGAAGTAAGGACAGCCTTGGAATCGGAGAAGATGGCAAAGTGGCTGAGCAGGGAGTACTCAATAAAGTTGAGGGTGAGGAGGATGGCCTTGGCCTCGGCTGAGAAGATGGACAAGTAGTTGGAAAGCCTGTTACTGAGGGTAATGTTTTGGATGACGGCATCAGCAGCTGCCTTCCTTGGAGCCATCAGTATAGATGGAGGTGTAATTTGAGAGTTGGTCTTTGATTTGGTTGTGGAGGGTGATGAAGAGGTTAGGGTGGGTTTGGGTTTTGTGATGAGTGGAGAGGCCTAGGTAGAGGGTGGCCTAGGGAGGAAAAGTGAGCCAGGAGTAGGTGCCGAGAGTGGCGGGATTGATGCCGAGATGGAAGAGGTCTGATTTAATGTGTAAGCTGAAGGGAGGGGATATAGGTTTTAGTCCTATCAAAGAGGGTGGAGAAATTGGGGTACCTAATGAGGTTGTAAACAGGGTTCTGGGTGTTGGTGAGGGCTATAATAATAATAATAATAATAGTAATGCTTATATAGCGCTTTATACTGTCCTAGACTGTCTCAAAGCGCTTTACAATTATTACCCTGGTCACTGGGCCTTAACTCTCCTGAAAACTTTCTCACTCCCTGGGGAGTCACAAGCCCGTTTTATCAGCAGCCATATACAGGCGCCGGGCTCCAAACACATAGAACTGTCACTGCCCTCACAGGTACCCATTACAGCTGGGTGGACTGAAGCAATGAAAATAAAGTGTCTTGCTCAAGGACACAACACACTGGCCTGGCCGGGAATCGAACCCAGTACCTTCCACACCAGAGCCCGACGCCTTAACCACTAGGCCACTGTGCTCCACCTAATGAGGTTGTAAACAGGGTTCTGGGTGTTGGTGAGGGCTATAAAAGTGTAGGAGAGGCTAAGTTTTCTACACCTTAGCAGAAAGGGGGCTTTAATGTGAAAGCTGGTAATGGGGGAGGTCCTGTAGGCACCCAGACAAAGCCTGAGGGCTTGGTGTTGATGTGGTTGAGGTAAGAGTTGTGAGCGGCACAGTTGACAATATTGCCATCATAGTCGAGCATGATGTGAATTTAATGCACGGGTCATGACAATGCAATACAAACATCTAAATTTTAAAAACCCAATGCAATCTACTCCTCTAACATTTCATACCAATAGAATGTTATCAGACTTTTACAAACCGTAATTGCCACTCCTTGAATGAAAATCTCGCCGCCAAATGTGGCTTCATGAAGGGTGAACTGTCGCTCACTAAATCAGGAATCCAAGCTCCGTGTGCCCAGTCCTCGCCACCATCTGACCACGCTGTATGACTGAGATATGAACAATCTGGCAGAAAATCACCCAAGCTTGAACTAGCTTTGACGCTGTATGACAACTTGGAGAGAACATCTGAATCACCAACTGGAAGAATGATTTAGATAAATGAAATCACAAGTAACTGCATTTTTAAATCACTCCAATATAAGAAAGGATCTACCATCAACACCACAAAATTTGATAAAGATTTGTTTATATATATATAAGCACTAAGCAGTTGAAACATAATTAAAGATTAAATCTGGACCAATTCTGGCAATTTTTCATCAAAATCATCGAGTCTTAGATCATAATTTATATACATGTACTGTAATCACTTTTCTACACAGGCTGGCTATCACACAACTAATTAATGGCAGACTAAGAAAAAAACAAAAACCAGTTCTCAAAATCATATGAAATGGAAATGATATAAAATTCTCAGCAAATGCCACATGTATAAAATCAGCCTTCAGCAACCTCACCCACTCCAAATTATCTAATTTTTATTAACAATAGATATGCTGTTTTCTGATTAAGTACAATCAAAACAAAGTATAGTTTTCATGTCCTGATAATTTATAATCAGAAAAAACTAAAATGTTCTAATAAGAATTATTATTTTCTGCTATAAGAACTAATTGACCTCCTTTCTAGCTTTACCTACAGTGCAGCATATCTGCCTATTGGGGTATCTTCTGAAACATACCTGAATGCGATATCAAAAATGTCATTCAGGCTTCAACTTTTGCTTTCTTGTTCAATAATTTATGAATAATTAATAAGACTCAAATTTGCAATTTTCAACCAAAATCAGTTTTACAGGAACTTTGTAACTACCAATAATCATATTTTCAATTACTGACATTCCACTAGCTTTCACTGGTTTTGCTATGCTTTTATGGATACTGCTATCTGTGGTAAAATGAAAGAAAACTGCTTAGGCCTTTCATGGATATTCATAACTTGGTGTAGAAATTCCAGTATTTGTCTGCAAATCCATTTAAATACTATATTTCACGTAGAAAGCATCCCTGCTCTAATAAGCATCCACCCAACATTTTTTGACTGATAACATCATTTATTTGAGTAAGTTTTGTTACATTTTTTGCTTATTTTAGGTCCGATACTCACGATGTGTTTGTGGTATTTATTGTGGGGCTATCACAAAGTCGTTCGAATAGCACCCTGCACATGACCCTGAGCATGAGCACTTTTTAGGAAGAAACTTCGGGCCTAAAAAGTGGTGCAAATCTATTTTTGTAAATGCCCCGGGCACTATTGTGTTGAATACAGGAATTAATTTTCTAAGCACTAAAATGGGGATAAATTGATATCCCCAATGGGATATAATAGCCCATTCTAGATATCAATGCAGAGTAAGATGCAGTAATATCTCTATTGGGAAACCCAATTGGCAGATAAGCCACACTGACCTACCTGGGGAGGTGGCTAGCTTCATAATTAATGTTTCTCCACGTCCCACTACTGAAGGATAGAATTCACTCATCAGGTTAAATTCAATGGGGTAAGGCTCAATTCCTACCACAACTTCTTTCTATTATGAAGAAAATAAACAAAATAAATTAATGTTTTAGATGTTGTCTTTTGACTGCCTCTTCATCATAATCATTTTTTATTCTTATATCAATAGAATACTTAAACATCAGCAAAAATGCAAACAAATTTGGTAACTTAAAAAGTCTATACAGAAAATAAGTTGAATTCTTTAAATACATTCAAATAACTGCCAAAAAATTAATTGCATAAAAAGCAAAATACAACTTCTTAGTTTACTCTTTAATGCCTAAAATGTGTTGAAACAAATTACAAAACATTTTTGTAACAACTATTGTTCATTCTTCTCGTATACAAAATTAAACAATAAGAAAATTCTAAGCTTCCGGTATGAGACAAATAATGTATTAACAAATGCCACGCAACTCCAAAATTGTTTGAAAATTTGCAAGATATGCTTGAGATTGGAGGGTATCAAAGGTGCCTTTTGCCACCAATGCTGATAAAAATGTGAGTTTCTTTGATGGTATTCCATCACAGCAATCCCTAACTTCTTCATCTGAAAGGTATATGGACAGGTAAAGATTTTATAATCATCAGAAAGAGTCATGAATTCTGAATAGAACAGTCTTTAAATTTATGTAAATTTCTATGTTATGGTGGTTAATCAAGGTTTCAAGAAGCTTAAATGTATGGCAAACTTGTGATGTGTGTAAGTCTTTTAAATGTCCTAAAATTTCAATCAATGAAAACCACCAGAATGTGATCTGCTAAATTTGAGGGAGATTTAAAAGCTTTTTGCTATATTCAGCCTCTCCCATTCAAATAACTTTCGTGAAGGACTGAAAAACAATAACATAACATAATGAAATTCATTAGTTTTCCAGTGTTCATTTCACAAAATTTCAATAATATTGGCATAATTTTTTATTATAAAGCCTTCAAATTCAAAATGCTGTAAAATGGTTAATTTTTTACCGATTTTGATGAATATTTTCCATTTTCATGATTTACCTTCCAATTAAGGTAAAGTTGTTGCTACCTGTTCAAATATATTTTATCAACCTATAAATGACAAATATTTCCTTCATCTATTGAATTAAGTCCCTCAAAAATGGAAATGAAAACTCAACGTACAGTGACCGACACTGAACCAGCCCTGTCAGACACTGTCACAGTAAGCACAAAGTTTCCTGCATACATCCACGTTTTTTCCAAGCTTAATTCACATGCAGATGTTGTTATGTTTTCTGTCCCGAAATTCCAAACTATGGAATCTGCCTCTCCAGTAAAACTTATGTCGTATGTGTGCGTGGAAAGTAATAGAGCTGTAATGATAAGAAGGTAGTGTCAATATTTACAGCAAAGATGAATACTCCAAGGAGTCACAACCAATCCCTTCGTAACCTAACCCAGATGGTGTAGGCACCATCTTCAAATAGGGCAGGGGTGAAGAGGGGTGCATAGTCTCACCCATGGGGGAAAAGCCATGTTACAACCAATAGTGACGAGTAGTGCTGTCATGACATATCAATTATCACGATATCTCTTTTCCCCACGACATGAAATATGCCTCTCGCGACATATTGATATACCAAAAACTAATACTCAACTAAAAAATTTTTTGCGCAACTAGGCTAGGCTACTTCGTCAGTTACAATTCTAACATTATGGTACTAAATCTAAAAGTTAAGTTTAGGCCATTAAAAACGTGCAAAATAATTGTGAAACATAAAAACAACTAATACAAATCGTGCTCCATCACCCCACACAGGCAAACTCCAAAGTAAGTTGGCAAACTGAACGCAAAATTGGTCCAGAATGTGCCACTCAGGCTCTCACATCGATGATTCATGATGGCTGAATTACCAAACAAGTGCGTGATGCGTGATCAATGTAATAGTCACGCAATCATGTCATCTGCTAGATCTGCAAATCATTTTTTCTTGCGTTCAACATATCATGGAGTCAATTGTAACTCCATGATCATATAACATTATTGATATTAACAATTTGTGTCATGAGTCAGTTTTCTTGAAAAGCATCGCAATATACGATATTTTCTCCATGATAATCGATACGTAATAGAGCCATGTCGTGGCAGTACTATAGTGACGAGTAGTGTTTTAACATTCAGTTGGGATTTTAACGACAAGGCCCATTAGCCTGGACTGCCTGTGGCTATGACAATGTCCATCAGACACAGATTGGTTGGTTAGTATTCTCTTAGGGAGGCAAAGGCCTATAGATCAAACAAAATATGTGACCTAATACAAAAAAAAGTAGGGGGGGGCAAAGCGATTTTGTGGGGGAGGGGGGAATGCCTCCAGTGGCGCCACCATTAAACAGCACCCCTACTGCATACAGTAGGTCAAACTGTACCGGAGAGTTTAAATTACATCAAAATTAACTAAATAGCAAAAGGTGTTTCAGAGTACATGTGGTTTGGGTTGAGGTTAATAGGTAGAAAAGTGGTTAAAACTGAACCTAATTCAAGAGTGATCACATAATCTTTTTAGAATAAGGGTATTCACCAAAGTATTTCTTGGTGCACTAAAACTGGCAGCCAATACAAGTTTTAGATCTCCATGAGCAAACCACAATCTAACTCGGCAATATACCAAGCAAACAATGGCCAAAAGCAACACTTGTGTTCAGAGTAGTGATTTTGTGTTTGCTCAAACTTGCAATGATAATAATATGGTAATTTGTGCCCAGATGAGAGGTCTACATTTGAGCTTTTTTAACGCTGTATAATATGCAGTGCAGAACCCAAGGGAGGCCAGATTGCACATTTATAGTGTGAAGAATAAAATTTGAAGTATATCAGATATGATTCACTTACGGAGGAAATTTCCAGTTACAAATGGATCTTGTAGCGGCTGCTTGTAAACGATATTGGTACTCTTTGCAACAGAGGTCCATGGATTGCCAAACGTAACAGAGGCTGTTTCCAATCCTGAGGCAGATGGAGGAGCTATCAAGTAAAATTTTACCTTTGTTTCTGGG
This sequence comes from Chiridota heheva, assembly GCA_020152595.1. NCBI lineage: Eukaryota > Metazoa > Echinodermata > Holothuroidea > Apodida > Chiridotidae > Chiridota > Chiridota heheva. The sequence continues at coordinate 1,274,584 of JAIGNY010000088.1, read as the reverse complement.
ATGACAATAGCATTAAACAGATACTCCCTGTCTCCATACTCGCAAAGATTGTCCACACCAAGAAAACAGTCTGGTTCGCCCAGATTTTCCTTGTAAGCAACTGATGCTGTTGTCCCTACATCATTCACGTGCATTCCAATCACGCTCCCTTTTTTCACTATTTTTACCTCATCCAAAAAGACTCGATGATTCCCAGGACTGGTGAATGTGAATGTATAGTGAGTGCTAGTAATGTTCTGTAACACAGGGGGGTTGGCTGGGAGCACCCCTACCTGGTTATGGCATATAACACATTTCCTCTTAATAAAGCTGTAGCAATAGGGAGTGACACAAGAATGTGGTTTTATCACGCTGGTGTCCAACTTTTCGACAGAGGGATCTTTACAGGAGGGTTGTGATGGTGATGTACTTGACATCATTTCATGTACCTTAGATGGAATAGAACATGAAAAGTTATTTATACATACAAAAGTATTACAAAATGCACAATGTTCAGCCATCATCAATCTTTGACTTAAAAAATGAAAAATATGACATTCACTCTCACTCTTCAAATTATTTTGTACATCAGATAGACCTTTCATGGTGTAGTTGTCTAACCATCCTTACAATAATTGATACTAATTTTCTTTATGCCGTTTACAACAAAAGCATTAATAATATTCCACACCAATAAATGAAAAACTGAGTTGGTCAAAATTTTGTTGGGTTGGAAACAATATAACAAAGATCTACATTTTTAGAGGGTGGTAAAAAAAAAAGTTTAACTAGAATGGTAAATACTGTCATGACCCGCATGCTGAGGCACATTGACACACATATGACCAGCCCAATTATATAAATGGTATCCTATGTTCCACATGACATCCCATGCCCCACATTGGATCCACCATATGCCCCAAATTGCATCCCACCTTATGTCCCAAATGGCATCCCATTCTATGTACCATATTGGATCCCACCATATGTACCACATGGCATCCCACCCTATGTCCCACATGGCATCCCTCCATATGTACTACATGGCATCCCACCTTATGCCCCACATCATGACATCCCATCCAATGTCCCACATGGCATATCACCTAATGTCCCACATGGCATCCCACCTAATGTCCCACATGGCATCCCACCGTAAGTCACATGCGGCATCCCACTCTATGTCCCACATGAAATCCCAACTGATGTCCCACATGGCATCACAACCCATACCTCACATGACATCCCACCCGATGTCCCACATGGCATCACAACCCATACCCCACATGGCATCCCTCCATATGTACCAAATTGCATCCCACATAATGCCCACATGACACAATGTCCCAAATGGCACCTAACCGTATGTCCCACATGCCATGCCAGCATGTCCCACATGGCATCCCACCCAATGTCCCACATGGCATCCCACCCCATACCCCACATGACATCCCATCCGATGTTCCACATTGGATCCACTATATGTTCCACATTGCATCCCACCTCGTCTCACATCGCATCCCATCCTATGTATCACATTGGATCCCACCATATGTACCACATGGCATCCCACCCTACATCACACATGGCATCCCTCCATATGTACCACATGGCATCCCACCGTATGCCCCACATGACATTCCATCCGATATCCCACATAGTATCCCACCATATGTTCCACATGTCATCCAAGGATATGTCCCAAATGGCATCCCACCCAATGTCCTACATGGCATCCCACTTTAAGTCACACGTGGCATATCACCCTATGTCACACATGACATCCCACCAGATGTCCCACATGGAATCACAACCCATACCCAGTACCCTACATAACATTCCATCCTACATCCCACATGGCCACCCACTGTAAGTCACATCCCAAACTCAGTCACACGTGGTATCCCACCGAACGCCACACATGATATTCCGTGCTATGTGTCACACTCCATGCTTGAGAACACTAAGTATGAAAGTCTGTAAGTTCATATACCATTTTCACGCAAATGAATTGTTGATTTAAATAAAAATGGCGGAGTCAAATAATAATGCCTGATACAACCTTTGTTTCACACAGATTTTGAAGAATTTAAGGATTTTAAACCTCAAGTTGTATGAAAGACACATGAGGATCTTTAAAGAATGTTGGAAAAGTACATCATCTTACAATTGTCTTCTAAGGAAATATCAAATGGTTTGAAGATTTTCTACAGATACTAGTCTTTAACAGGTATAAAGGTCTTTGAAAAACTTAAACATTTTTTTAAGAAAATTAAAAACCTTCAATGAGGATTTCTAAAGAAACTTTAATACTTTCTGAGAAATTCAAAAGAAACTTTACAACTTTCTGAAGAAATCTGATAAAAAAACTGTGGACAGCCAGTCAGACAGACGTAATCGCCATTACATAAGTTCGCATGGTAAAATCCTTGTATAGCGGTACAACTTCAGGAAAACGTCTTTCTTGTAATACAACTTTATTCCGTTATTAAAATAACTGAAAATGTTAAGATTTTTTGATGATTTTACAAATTTGATTTACATAATTGTAACTGAAAATACTCTTCTTAAATTTTTGTGTTAGAAATGAAATTTTAGTCCAAGGAAAAAAAAATAATAATGAGAAATAAGAATCTAAGATACGCATAGTAAACCTACTTCAGTAAAATCTATATAGCAATTTACCGCTATACTAGGATTTTTCCATTCGCATTATGCTTCGCATGCACCAAAATATAGCAAAGGGTAACATAGTCTTGCTTTAAACCCTTCTCCAGTCAGGGTTGGAAAAATATATAAAAAGTCACTCGCCCATCATTTATACAACTTGTCGAGGCCTAATTAAGTGTGGCGAGAACCACAATATATTATAATAATTCTACTTGCCACAATCTATATTTGCTTGCCTATGGCGAGCAGGTGAGTTGTTTTTCCAACCCTGTTTCCAGCATTTAGCTATTCATTTAGCGGGGTCAACATATAATATAATAGAACAGTGTCGTATGAACCACATCCACCTTTTCAAATCAATTACACAAAATAATTAATGCTTTAGAATGAAATCGACAACTCACACTTAAAGAGAGTTCTCCAGGAATAAGAATCTTCACATCAAATCCAACCAAAAGGCCACTATAGGTCAAAGCTTGCCATGACTTCAAATATTTGTTTGTAGACATGGTAGAATTTGAAACATAAGAGGTATGTTCATTCCATGTTGCACCAACTCTCTCCATCCGTGCATCTAGAAATTCAAAATATATTGAGAAAGGTTGATACATGGAATCATAGTAGAAACAAATAATAAGTCTTTAAATTGAACACAACTTCATTAATTCTGTGCATACAAATGTATATCAAATCATCAGATCTGATTTATGGGAGAAAGAATGCCAGCTCCTATGTGCCAAAATTACAAATGAAGAAATCAACAATGGTGATAATTAAGATATATTTTCAAAGCAAGATTTTACAGCTCAGTTTATTTTTTCACCAGTGGTAGCTGCAGGGCCTTGTTTAAGGAATTTTGACTGGAACGTTGGAAAGTATGTCACCTCCTAGTGTGTATTGTAGTCCTGTCCTAAATGTATTTTTCCTTCCTATATATGAAGTTTTCTACCGGTCTTATTTTCTTATGTTTCTTTATTTGTTTGTACAGGTCTGCTTTGTAAAAGCAACAGCTCTACAGACCTCCTCCCCCACTCATATGTTATTTCAATGTACCATAAATCTTTGTTATATAAGTGTGAAAATCAATCAATCAAATCAAGTCGTATAGCTTCCCATTTTTCCAATCTAGCAATGTAAAGATAAACCTTAGCCAACCTCAGCTGATGAACATGGGTTATAAGCTGTTTAAGTTGACCATCACTGGTATCCAGAGTGGTTCCCTGAGTGGTCTTCAATCTTGGAGTATTTTGGGAACAAAATAAATCAGTTAACAAGGTTAGCTGTTCAGGAATTACACATTCCTTGTAGAAAGGAATTTACCAATTCTTTAACTGTAGGGATTAACCAAAAGTTAAACATCTATATGCAATAACAGACCTCCGTGGTGTAGTGGTAAGTGCTTTGTCCTCTCACCCACACATCCCAGTTCGTATCCCGGTGGGTCTGCAACCAGTGAGTTCACAACTGGTTATCAAAGGCTGAGGCCGTCTTGATATAATGTCCAGCACTGGATGCTTTCGGGACGTTAAACCCACCCATGCTATGATAACAAATCAATAAATGTACCTAGAGCTTCTGTCCATGTGGTCCTCACACCATTGAAGTCAACTGTCATGGAGGAAACTGGTCCCACAACGCTTGCCTTGCATTCAATAACATCTCCTGCAATGACATCTGAAGAGCAGTCCAATTTTGCGGTAATTTGACCTTTGTAAAAAAAGCCTTTATGGGCCTTTGCCCAAAATTAAACGACTAAAACAGGAAAATTTAAAAAACATAATGGGCTAAATCTAAAAATTGGTTTTTTCCCTTTTCTTTATTGGTCTCTCCTTGAAAAAAATTTTTTGTGCTCTAACTTTTTTGGCGTTTTTTTTTCAAACTTAAAAAACTCCCCAAGAAAATCAATTAAAGACCATCCGGTATGATACATAACTGCAAGTTGGTAGCTTTTGGTGAAATGCTAATAATAGGTTGGGTTTATTAAGATAGAAAAAGGAGCAAATCAAAAGACTTATATTCCCGATCAATAATATATTAAAACAAGGGGCTTCAATTACGGGTAATTTGAAAAAATTGGGTGACATGGGGAAGATTAATTGGTTAAGAAAATAGATAAAAATCTACCAATAAGGAAATTAAGATGGAAAAACCGGGGATAAAAAAAATTTGGAAGATTGTAAGAAAAAGGAAAAATTAGAAAAAATTTCAAAAAATTGTCACAGGGTATAAAAGGGAAATGTTTAAAATGGAAAAACCCCAAAAACGTTTAAAGGAAAATACAGGTGGGAAACAAAATCGTTCAAGTTTTAAAGGGTTGGGTGGGTATGAAAAATGTAGAATGTTTAAAAATCTAAATTTTTTGTAATTTGTTAGATACAAAATATTTTATTTCCCGAAAGAACAAATAGGCAATTTTAAAAGGGAATTTAAATTCGCAAGGAAAGGAAATGGCAAAGCCTTCACTACAAGGACAATAAACTTTTGATAAAAAAAAATAAAACTTATTTCAAAAAGGAAAAACAATTGTAAAAAAAAGAAAGCTCGGGTTTTAAAACTTAAAAAGCAAAAAAGAAAATTAACGGTAAAAGAAAAAACAAATTTTTGGAAAATTAAAAAAATTTTTGAATTTGATCAAAAAAATAGAAATTTTTTAAATTTATTGAGCAAAAACTTTTATTGACGGGGTAAAATTAAAAACCAGGCATTAACCTGGGGGATTAAAGGAGAATGACCAAATTGATTAATTTAAAGGACAAATGATAAAGACAAAAAAAATTTAAAATTTTAATTAATTTAGAGCAAAAAATTTCAAAATTTTACCTGTAAAATTTTTTTCAAAAAAATTAAATTTTAATTTTTGCAATTTGTTTTGATTTAATTAGAGTCAAACAAATATTAAAAGAATCCGCCTTTAATGTTGGGTTATGTGGAAGATTTTTTTTAAGTTTGTAGGGGAATATCCCACAAAATTTATGGGTAATGAAGGGGATATTATCCACATTCAATTTCATTTCCAAAAATAAAAAAAACAGAGGATTGATTGAAATATAACCTTACCCAAAAAAACTGAAGTTTTTTGTTTTTTTAAATCGGGCCTATCTGCAAGACAAAATTTTCCATTTTAACAATTTAAATTTTTTCTATTATACTTATACTTTTGGAAAATGCATTACAATTCAAAAAAAGGAAAATAGATAAAAGATGGTTTTATTTTTTAAACTTTTTTTGGGATTAAGTTTTAAATTTAGAATTTTTAATAAGATTTTTGTACATGATGGTTTTGAGGACGATGTGAAATTTTCCTAAAAATTTAACTGACTTTTAAGTTTAGTCCCAAAGGGTTTTATAACCCCATTTAAAAAGGTCCTTTAATAGGAACCACATAAGACTATTTATAATTTATTTTATTTAAAAAAAGGAAATTATTATTATCCAATAAACTTAACCAAGGAATGTTTTGTATCATTTTAAAACATGATAAAATTTATGGGAAGCAAAACGCTGTTTTGATTTTTTTGAAAAATCTTAAAATTTTTTATGAATTTAGAGAAACCCAAACTTTTCCCCTTTTTGTTTTGTGGTCGTAAATCCTCCAAAAAAGTAGTTTAAAATTTTCCCCCATTTTTTTTAGTATATTAATAAATTTTATAATGAAATACAGTTTTCCCAACGAAAAAATTTTCATTATTTGATTTGTTTACTACAGAATATATTTCAAAATTAAAAATTTTAAGAAGAAAAGAAGACTCTAATAAAATCAAAAAGAAGTACTAGAATTAAAAGCAACAATGTGGATTTTTGAACATTTTCAATTTTGTAATAAAAAACGTTCTAAAAAAATATGGACAAATTTTGAAAATTTAAAAAAATTCCAAAAATATAATTCTGGTTTTTTAAGAAATCATATATTCAAACTTTCGCTAGAAACAAATAAAAATTAACTAATTTTTTTTAAAGTTTTTTTCAAAAAACCCTTATATTGGAAAAACCCAAATTTTGATTTTTTGGAAATTTTTTTGTTTTCGATTAAAACAAAGGGGTTCAAAAGAATGCAAATTGACCCTTATTTTTCGAGGGAAACAGACACCCAAACGCACTCCCCCCACTTCCCCCAAAAACCAAAATTTAAATTTATGGCTCGTTGGGTGGAAATATCAGTGGATAAGGGATAAAACTTAAAAAACCCAACTTGTTGACAATCGCAAAATAAAAAACTTAAAACCATACTTTTTAAATATCAATTTCATTCAGTATAAGGGGAGATTACAAAAGCAAAAGCCTGATTTGTAAAATCTTGTTGAAAAATTAAAAAGGGTGAAATTTAATTTCAACTTAAGAGTTTATCTTGTTTTTTATTCTCATTATTTCAGATTTTACCCAATGTATCATCCTCTCTTTACTTCTTAAATGATTAAACCAAGTATTAACAAAAATTTTTTTCAAGGGTAAAATTTAAATTAACTTTCAAAAACCCCTTACCCATTGAGTTTTCTTTTTCAAAGAAGGAAAAGGGGGGGGGGGGGTAGGAGCCAAACAGGGTGTTTTAAACATTTTTATATAAGCTCAATTTTTGGGGGAATTTTAGAACTTCCCCCAACAAAATTTTTTGGGGGTATTCCCCACCCGTTTTCCCCGATTTTTTTTGGCAGGGGAAATAAATTTAATGAAAATGTTTAAAAAAGTATGAATGGGGTTTTACAGGATCCCAAAACAAAATTTGGTATTAATCAATTACCTTTAAAAAAACCCTTTTTTGATTTTTCACAAAAGGTTTGAAATAAATTTTTTGAGAACTCCATTATGAAAAATAATAACCCTAAATTTAACTTTGGGCCCTCCGGATTTTTTACTTTGAATTTCATATTTTCTTTATTGGGTTTTTTTCAAGTATTGAGCCTTTATTTGAATTTAAACCTTCGCTATTGGGGCCTTTTATTTGCTTTGGAATTTTGAATTTTGGGCCTTATTTCGACTGTTGGGTCTTAAATTTTGGGGTCTTTTTTTGGGACAAACCTTTAACTATTGGGCCTTTATTTTGGACTATTAAACCGAAATTTGGGGGTTTAAATTCGACTTTTACCTTTAACATTTTATTTCGAATTAATTTAAAAAGGGGCCTTTTTATTTGGTTATTAACCCTTTTGAATATTGGGTTTATTTTGACTATTAAATTTGTATTCCAAAATTTCGGATTTAACCTTTGCCCAGCTTTATTTCAAATTGAATTTAACTATTGGGCCTTTATTTTGGACTTTAATTTCGGATTATTGGGCCCTTTTTCCCCAAAAGAATAAGGGCCTTTGTTTGACTATTAAACCTTTAAACATTGGGCCTTTGTTTCATTATTGAATTTCTTTAGGGGCCCTTCGAACAAGGGAGGAAAATTAAAATTCAGGCCTTTGAATATTTTAAGGCTTACGGGGGATCAAAACAAAACCCTCAAAAATAAAATTAAAAAAAATCCAAAAATTCAAAAGGCAAAATATTTTTTGGGGCCCCAATCCGAAAGGTTCAAACCTACTTTTCAGCGTGGTTCGAATTGCCCAGAATTTGCCGCTCGGATTGGGTTTTTTTTTCGAAAATTAATGACTATGAACTCTTTCCTTTTACATAAAACAAAATTTCACCAAACAATGTGGGGGCATAGCCTTTTTAACATACAACGGGGGGAGGGAAAATTCCCAAACTTTTTTTCCCCCCTTCCCTGGGAAAATTTTAATGAAAAAATATATTAAGAAAAAAAATAAAATTAAAATCGCAACTCAATATCAACATTGAGTACGACTCTGAAATCCCCTTTCAAATTTTTCCAAAAAATTCCTTCTTTTGGGAAAATTTTCCATTTTGGGGAAATTTTTTTCAATTTTTTCATTGTCTTCATTTTAGGAAATTTATTTAATTCGGGGAAAATTTTCATTTTCTGAATTTTCTTCAATTTTTGAAGAATTTTGGAAAATTTTTTCCTTTTGGGAAAATTTGTTTCATTTTATGAAAATTTTTCTTTTAAAAAAATTTCGTAAATTTTTTCCCCATTTTCGTAAAATTTATTTTAAAATGGGGAAAATTTTTCCAATTTTTCTAAAAATTTTTCCCAATTTTTGAAAGTTTTTTTTTTTTGTAAATTTGCTTCTTTTTTGGGGAAATTTAGGTTTAATTTATGAAGTTTTCTTAAATTTGCGAATTTTTTAAATTTTGAGGATTTGAAAAGAAACGAAAAAAAAGATGGAAAGGAAACCCTGACTCTAAAATCAATTCTCAGCCCTTTATTATTGGGGCCCCAAAAATGGTATTCTCCTCCCCCCCAAAAATTTTTGAGACCTTTCCCCTGACAATTTTTATTGTCAAATTTATTGCAGATTGATAAAAATGATGTTTGAAATTAAAAAGTTGAGCTGAACAGGGGCATAAAAAGAGCATGAAAAACACTTACTCTAACGATGAACAAACGCGGGGGGACGGCCCTTCTTTGTACCATCTCCAAAGTCCACTTTAAAGACTACGCCATGTCGTTACATTTCTCCCTGCGTTGTCAGTGGAGGTAACGAATTTTCCCAAAGGTGAAAATTTCCCCCATGATATTCAGTGTCCGGGGGTGGGGAAAGAGCGGGGGTTTTGCTGTCACAGAAATTTTTTAATAAAAGAAACACTTCTTTGATTTCAATTATACAATTGATATGATATAAATAATATCATATCTTCTCATCATCACCGTAAGCCCCGCCTTCGTCAACAACATTATCATTATCACTTACGGCCATTGCTTACATTTCGTGTGTAAAAACATAACATGTATGTATATAAAAAGGGTTGCATTTTAATTATTTTGATGTAAGAGATGCCCTATATAGTCGTTATTTTAACCTTTACCGTTAAAGATATTTTTTTATCAAAAGTAAAAATTAATTTTGCTAACGTTTTTTCTTTTTTTATTAGGTATTAGGCAGACATTTTTGAGGAAAGAACTCACTTTTAAACCCAGCTTAAAATAGTTTGAAATTTATGCCCCACTAGAAATTTAGAGGGTTGAAAGGGAAAACCAGCCGTTTAACCGCCTTTTTTTTTCGATATTGATTTTTGAAAATCGGAAATATGGGGGGAATATACAACGTTTAAATTAAAAAAAATATTATATATTTAAAAATTTTTAAAAATCCATTTTTAAATTTGCCAAGTTTTGGGGTCGCCGTTGTGTTCTATATATATTACTTATTGCCCTTTTGGATTGTTTTAATGGAATAGGTGGGTGTAATTTGAAGAAGGTTCACAAAGGATTTAGGGTGTTTCGTGTCGATGCAACCGCTGCAAAAGAGTATTGATCGGTGTCCCCACCCCAGCTGGCTGACGAACAACAGGGAAAAAAAGGGGCATTTTGCTGGTTGTCCATTGGGGGGGTATTTACGCCACATCGATAATGGGTTTCGATACGCATTCTCATCGTCTGTATCTGTGTAGGAGAAAAATATCACAATTGGGTTTTTTTTGTGGCCCAGGGGTGAAAGCTACATTTGGACAAAAAAACGGGGGTTCGATCCCCGTGGGCTCCAACCGTGTCCAAACTGCTTTATAAAACGGCTGTAGACATCTTAACGTTAACATTCCACGCTGAAAGGAAAATTGACAAGATGCATTTTTAAAAGTTTTCCCCCAAAGTTTAAAGGGGGATTCACACGTGACTCTAACTCATCGGAAGACATTTTCCCGGGGTGGGCATTGCGTTTCAGGGCCCCTCAAACAGTTCACTACAAAAAACTACGCCTGAAACCTACCTACCAGTACCAGTTCACAAATTTTATTTTTTTTTGTTGCGGCGGATTTTATGCATATTTTCCTAACGTTTTATAACCGGTATACGAAGAGTAATTTTTAAAGCATCGTTTTTTGTTATACGCAAACAAAGCCTACATACCTGGCATAAAGTGTCACTGCAACCAGGGGGAAGGTTAAAGATTGTCGCCAAAAAACCCCTTCAACTGAAATGGGAAAAGGGTTTTTTTTTTCCCAAAACAAAAACAATAAAAGGAAATTAAAAATTTTTTAAAAATCTTTTGCCCACAAAAAGCGGGAAAAAATATGATAAGACCCGGGGTGAAAATTTGGGGGGTTTTAATTAAGGACTTGTGCAACATTTTTAGTTTTTCTTAAAATTAAATTTTAAAAATTTTTAAAAAATTTGTAAAAAAATTCACTTTTTTTTTTTTTATAATTTTAAACGCCCCTTTTTTAAAATCATCCTTTTAAAAATTTTACTTTTAAACCCGGGCCAAATTACACCAAAAAACAGGGAACAAATTGGGGCGAACAGGGTACAGGTTTTTTGTTTGGGGGGTACCCTTGGTTGTTTTGAGGACATATTTCAAAAGGGGAAAAATGGGGGGCCGGGTTTAAGAAATTTTTCAAAAATGGCCCCTTTTCCAATCATTCCCCAAAAAAATTTGAAATTTGGGGGGGTTTTTTTTTTAAAAAAATTTTCCCAAAATTTTTTTAATTTTTGGAATTTTGGTGCCCAAAAAAGGGGGAAACCCCTGGACTTCTTCCAATACAATTTTTTCAAAATTTTTGGCCAAAATTTTTTAGTCGATTTTTATGGGGGGGGGGGGAATTAAAAAAATTTTTAAAAAAACAGAAATCATTATCACTTTTTAAATCCAAAATTTTTTCCAAATATTAAAAATAAGGGGGTAAATGGATTATTCTTTTTCTTATAAAGGAAAAAGTTTGGGCAAAATTTCCCTTTTTAAGATTCAAGGGTGATTTAGGTAAACCATAAAATTAGTTGGGGAAAGGGCAGAATTTGTAATAGAAAAAACCCCCTCCTTTCGCGTTAGAATATTAAGGGGGTTTTTTTTTAAAGATGGTTTGCAGGTATGGGGCCAAAAAAATTTAGGGAAAAAAAAACAATATCCACAAGAGGGGAAATGTGGGCTTAAAACATTTTCCCCTTTTTTCCTCCAAACTTTTTCCCCCCAACAAAAGGGTTTTTGATAAATTTTTTATCTCCCCGGGGGTTAAATATTCCATTTAGCGCTTTTTGGAATTAAAATTTGGGAAAATTTTCTAAACTGTTGTTGATGTGGGCCAAAAAGGGGGGCCCTTGGATCTTGGCATAAAAAAGGGGTTTTGATTTTTAAGGGAGGTTCCAAAATTTTGGGGTAAAAAAAGGCCCCCCAAAAGCCCCCTTTTTTTCCATGTTTTTAAGGTTTAAAACTTTTACTGCAAGGGGTTTTCAAAAATTATAAACTGGGTTTTCCTTTTTAACAAAATAACTTTACCGCAACTTTGAAACAACTTTGGGGTTTTTTCCCCAACCGGGTAAAATTCCCCCCTTTGTTTTAAAAGGGAAAATGGGGGTAATTTTTTAAATGAGAAGAACCCAAAATTTAGTTACCCCTTTTCCCTTTTTTTTTGCGAAAGGCCCACTTTTTTCCCATAAGGATTTGATATTTTAAAAATTTAAAGTTAAATTTCTTGTGTTTAAAAAGGTTTTTTTCAAGTAATATTTTTGGTGGGAAATAAGGGTACTTTTATGACTCTTAAAGTTTTTTCATTGCTGAAAATCTGAAATTTTGAAAATTGGGAAAATTTTAAATTTTAGGGTCATAAAAAAAAAGGAATGGGGCGTTTTAGTTGTGAAGATAACCCCTTCCGGATGGTACATATTGTAAAAGAGCAGATTAAAAGTAAAATTTTCTTGAACGTTTTAATAGTTTCCCCTAATTGGTTTCATTTTCTAATTTTGGGATTTTAATTTGATGCAGAAATCAAGCCCTATATTACCCCTTTTTAAATTCCCAAAATAAAATTTTAAAATTTTTTAATTTGCCCTTTTCATCCCCAAATTTATAGTATGAAAGAAAAAGTGCTTTTTGATTTTGGAAAACACCCCTTTTTTTGTCAACAAGAAAAAGGTTTATTTTGAATCAAATGAAGGGGTGCTTACAAATTTTTTAGGGTTTAAAAGTAAAACCCTACAAGTGAAAACGAAAACCCTAAAATTTTAAATTTTTTCTTCCCCTTTTTATTTTCATAAAAAAAAAAATTTTTTTAAACCCAAAAAATTTTAAATTTGGGTTTTTGCAAAAAAAAAATTTTTTTAAAATTTTTTTTTTAAAATTTTTTTAAAAACCCTTTAATCTTTTTTTTTTCCTTTTTTAAAAATACAAAAAAATTTTTTTAAAGAAACTGAATTAATTACCCCGGGGTTTTAAAAATTGATTTTTTTTAAATTTTAAAAAAGGGCCTTGGTACATGAAAGATACAAATCGCCATTTCCTCGTATGGTAAAAAAAGGTTGAAGTTACGCCTTTACAAATTAAAATTGGTCAAAAAAATTTTCTAAAAAATTTAAATTTTTGTTTTGTTTTCTAAAAATTTAATTTCAGGTTCAAACGCTTTATTTTGGATTTAATAAAAGGTATAGGGAATTTTTTTTTGTAAAAATTTATTGGGGGGTCCCGGGGGTTTCCCGGCAGCCATTTTAAAAATTTTTGGTTTTTTTTGAGAAAAAAAATTCAAAAAAAAGAAAAAATTTTTTTAAAAAGTGTTTTATAAAAGTATAAAAAACAATTTAATGGGGGTGGTTATTTTTATTTTTTTAAATGGAGGAAAATTTCCTTAAAGGGGTTAAGGGGGAACAACTTCCTTTTTTTTTTTTTTAAATTCAAAAAAATTTTAAAAAAAGCAGAAAGCTTAAAGACTTTTCAATTATAATCCCAAATTTAACAAAAATTTTTAGAGAAAATAAAAAATAAAAATTTAAAAAATTTTTTTAACAACCCCCAAAAACTTTTACAGATTTGAACCCTTTTAACTTTTTGGGTTTTAAAACCAAAAAAAAATTTTTTTTGTAAACGCATTCAAAATAATTTTAGGGAAAAGGAAGAAATTTAAAAATTTTTTTGGGGTTTTTGTTAAAATACTGGTTAAAAATTTTCCCAATTTTTTTCCCGAACTGTAGATCAAATTTTTGGGGGTAAAAAAAAGTCACAATATTTTCGCGTATTGAATCAATTTAACCATTTTTAATTTTATGTATAATTTTTCCTTACTAATTTTGGAAAAATGAAAATTATACGAGGAATTTAAAAACCATACTAAAAAGAAAACTAATGGAAAATTTTAAAAATTTTTTGGAATTTCCAGGGGCAAACTTAACATCAAAGTAAAAATTTTTTTTAAATCAAAGTTTTTGTTTTTTAAAAGAAACCAAAAATTTGAAAAATTAAAAATTTTTTTATGAAAATTTTTGTAATTAAAAATTTTTCCCCCTTTTATTTCAAATAATTTTACTTTCTAAACTTGAATTTTTAAAAATTGTAAGAAAAAAAGTTTTGAATTTTAAAAAAAAATTTTTAACATATTTTACTAAGTAATAGCTTTTTTTGGGGGCAGTAAATCAAAAATCAACCAAAAAACCTTTTTTTTAAAAAAATTTTGAAAAAGGAAAATGTTAATTTTTTATCTAGGTTTTTGTCCGGGGTTTTAAACTTTTCTTGGCAATTAGAAAATTTCGGGAAGAACAAAAACGGGTTATATTTGAAAATTTAAAAATAATAAAGGGAAAAGCTAAATTTTTTTTTAAAAAAATTTTTGGTTGTGGAAAATTTTTATTAAATTTAAAACCCTGGGTTTTTTAAAAAAAAAAAGGGTTTTTCCTTTTCCAAAATCAATTTTAACTTCTAAAAAATAAAAATTTAAAAAATAAAATCCCTTATTTAAAATTGTTTTCTTATTTTCTCTGCATACCATATTTCGCATTTATTAAAAAATCTAAAAAAATGATAAGCAATGTATCGGAAACTTAAAGATTTATATCATCAATATATATTTTATTTTTCAAAAATGCTAAAGAATCAGAAGTGCTCAGGACGTCAGAGCCAAGAGGGAAAAGGGAGGACGTGTCCTTTCATATTTCCCTTTCAAGTATTGAAACAGTAGAAATGACTGATTTTTGTTAAAGAAAGAACCATAATTATATCACCATAGTAAAATAGTTTTCATTTCCTGCACCACTAGAGACCCTAGTCTACTATGACTCCATTTTTTCCAGTTTACAAGTTGTATAAACACGTTTTAGATTTAGCCAAACAGAGTACAGAGTAAGCCCTTCAAATTCTGCATGTGTTCTTCCAATTTCAAACTTATGTTAAGAAGTTATATATGTGTATACATATATATATATATATATATATATATATATATACATATATATATATATATATATATATATATATATACATATATATATATATATATATATATATATATATATATATATATATATATATATATATATTATATATATATATACATATATATATATATATATATATATATATATATATATATATATATATATATATATATATATATATATATATATATATATATATATATATATATATATATATATATATATATATATATATATATATATATATGAATATATATATATATATATATATATATATATATATATATATATATATATATATATATATATATATATATATATATATATATATATATATATATATATATATATATATATATATATATATATATATATATATATATATACATATATATAAATAAACTGATAGATCTATGTCGTAATGTGTATGACGTGGATTAAACGAGATATAAAGTCTGATACAATCCTTAATTCATATGATAGAGGATTAAAATCTAAACTAAATACCAAACACAGCAAATCTGATTCCTATCTCAAGTTACATACGTTTGAATGTTTGAAGCCAACACATGGAGGCTGTTGTTTTGTTAAATTATGTTTTGAAATCTTGCGCATGATGACACTATTTCCACAACAGGGACATAAGGATTATATTTAAATTTCTTTTAAAATGTTAATATAGTTTTTGTTCCAAAATGATGTAACACAAAGTTTTAACATGTTTTGATAATTCAATGTGTACACAACAATTTCCTTGACCCTTACAAAATGAAAACAATTTTTCATCAACTAGAAAACTTGAAATAGATTATAAAGAATACAAGGCATTCCAACATCCTACTGGGTAAATGACATCATTTTATGCATGTTTTGAAATCAAAATGGCGGCTCTCACAGTAGTAAGACTTAAATTTTATACTATTTCTAATTCTATCATATCAAACAAGGATTATGTCTGACTTTATGTCTGCTTTAAATACTTTCTTATTTGGATGAATTGGGGACTTATGTATAATTCATCAACTTTCTGAATGTAACCTACATTCTTCAGTGAAATGAAAAAAAAAGAATCAATCAAATTAACCAACTTGATATTTAAGTTTCTGTGAAGAGTCCCCAGGTGCCGTACCTATGATGGAATGACACATTAATGCAATCTAACAATATTATGCCTTCCAATATTTTGAATAGTAACATAATTATGTATCAGGTCTAAAGGGAATGTTTGATTTTTCAAAGAGACTCACCAATTAGGGTTTTAGAAATTAATCTGTTTTCTCATCTACAAAAAAGTGTGTTTTTGAAGATTTGTTCTTTTAGCTGTTACACGAAAACATTTCTTTCTTGTTTTTAACACGTTCCACTTATCTGCTTGAAATAAAAACCTGCCAGTTATGAATATTGTTTTATCTCCTTTTTGTCAGCTATGCATTAATATGTTGTTAAATTAAGCCATAAAACTAATGGTTTTAAAACTAATGCTTTTATGTTCTGGAGAGGACATTACATAAATGTAATGTATTATTTCATGTCTTAGTAACATCTTAAACCTCACTTGCCCATTGTTAGTTGCAATGAGTGTTAGCAAAGAGACACCTACTGATTAAAACACCTCCTCGGGGGGAACAGGATTTAAATGGCGTTTACAAAAGATTTAATATTTAATGTTGCATCACTACATGCCGTTATAATCAAGGGAGTTTGTCCGAGCGGTCAAACCCTCTTTTTGGAGAAAGTACCCATCAAATGTAAAGCGTTACTGCTGTTTTTCGAATACAGTAGCAAAGTGCCCATTCATATTAAAAACGAACCCCCTTTCAAATACCTGGCCATGAGCTTGCATTTTTCACATGTACTAAATTTATGCTTGTATTGTCGATGAAGTATCATTAGATGTCTGACTGCTGTGTGTGTGGGTGTGTGTATATGTGTGTGTGATTTTTTTGAATATTTGAATTATTTCTCAAATTTTTACAAAATTGACATTGCTTCAATGTAGAAAATGAAGAAACTAACATGTTGCTAAGTTCAGTCCCATAAATCCCCAAGAGCTTATATAGCTGGTACATATACCTGGTTCCCATGGTGCTGTGCAGACGAGAGTACTTGACTCCCCCTGGATGGGACACCGGAGTTTAAATCCCCAGCCGATCTGGTACCTCTTACAAATATTTCTCACGAGGATGGCACCAATTTCTCATGAGATCTCATGGTATTCATTTCACAGCTGAGTGAACAGGAGCATTTGGGATAAAGTATCTTGCTTAAGGACACAGCATAACGCCCTGGCTGAGATTCGATCCTGGTACCTTTAGAGTACAAGACAGACGCCCTCACCACTGAGCTACTACACTCCATTGGAAGGTGCTAATAAACAATTTCTGAATTAATAACAGAAAAAAGAAAAAGAAGCTCTTAATATCTAATAGTTATTACAACTAAGCTCCACCCATTCTTAACGTGAACGAGAGTTCTGCGCCAAACAATCATGCCAGTTTAATACTTATGTTGAGCAACTTGTGCCATTTATGAAATATGATATCTTTTCGAAACATTTTATTATGTTTGAACAATACTCATATTCCGATGATGACGGTACATAAAGCGGATGTACAGTAAACAAATACAGGAGATCAGACCTAAATGACGAGTCATGATATCTAGTATAATCTTTGAGCATAACAAACACGTGTAGTCATTATGCTGGTAGCTTACTATGTTTGTAACTTGGAAACTCCCCTATAAATTTGGTCAATATTGTTACTGAACGGTTTGATATGACTAATGGATCTGTGGAGGTATTTTACTACGGGAACTTTATTAGCTACATGGTAATTTGAAGTGTACGTAATTCTTCTTCCATGAAATGGATTCAGCTTGAAATAAGCTATGTATACATGCATGGGTAAAAAGTAAAGTTAGCCATAATAAGTTTCTGGATTCTTACAATCACACTGACAAGCATGCTAGTAGTATACAAAAGGCTGGTTCTGGGCCACTTTTGCGTCGTTTTTGTTTTCACTGGTTCTGGACCACTTTTGCGTCGTTTTTTGTTTTCAATCCAGGAACATAACTTCCTGGATACTTACGAGCACACTGGCAATCATGCTTCATGTATAGAATTCAAAAGTTGTAATACTTTTTTTGATATGAATATTTCGCGGAGATGTTCTTTATGTAGTGCCCGTTACATGGCATAAAGTTTTTGTCGATCCTTCTTTCCGGGGCATTGACATGAACACAATGTATAGGTAAGGGTGAATAGGTGTTATACTTAAGCTCATTTCGGAGGGATTACAACCTTTCTCTATAACTGCCAAAGTCAGATTTCTACATTCACTCTATCTGTCAATGATTATCAAAAAAAGTATCTTTCTTATCAAATTTTCACATAAAGTGATTCATTTCTCACCTAAATTCTGTGTCACCTTAATTCTGTGTAACCTTAGTTCTATGTGACCTTGATTCTGTGTCACCTTGATTCTGTATCACCTTGATTCTGTGTCACCTTGATTCTGTGTCACCTTAATTCTGTGTCACCTTAATTATGTGTCACCTTAATTCTGTGTCACCTTAATTCTGTGTCACCTTAATTCTGTGTCACCTTAATTCTGTGTAACCTTAATTTCCCATGCTGCTTTGCAAAAAAAATTAAACTCTTCTGGAGCGGAAAGCCCCAAACCAGGTTTCTTTTAATGTTTCAAAGTTGTAAGCTTTCACTGATTAGGCATTTCATGTGTCATTTCTTTTAATCTTGCCTATAGGCCTATGCTTTCTTGTTATTCACCTCTAGTGTCTTGTCGTCACTTCCTTTTGAAATGGGTCTAGAAAATTATCTTTGACAAAAAGCTTAAACTTTAATTCATGCGATGTACCTTGATATACCTTGTTTTCGATATAATGATCACCAAACTACCTGAAATGTTAAACAAATGTTAAAAAAAACAAGCACAAAACCTGCATCTTGGTGCGAAATGGTCAACCTGGATTTCAAATATTTATGCGTGTTATATTATATCTTTGACAGTTTGAGAAGTGCAGTTTTAAAAATCCCCAAAGTACAGATTTTAAATTGTTTCTTTCTATTTAAGAACATAAAGTTCTTGATATTTTTACAAACTCTTTATGCAAAAAGCTTTCCTTTGCTAATTCGTTCCAGTGCTACCCTCTGCACTGCATATGTATCTTATACAAATATGTATACATAAATTCATTTCTCCAAACTTCCAAGTGATCTTTCATAACTTTATTTTCAAAATACTAAATGATAAATGAAATAGGTCCTACTACAGGAAAATGTAATTTCGGTCGAAACTCAGTTCAACAACTAACTTTGAAAGACTTCATTTGTCAAAAATAGTACCGGTAAAATTTACAACAGTGATGGTTTTCTACATTAAACATATTAAACAATTTAAAATTCCGGTAAAATATAGCTGTCTAAAGGTAACGTACGCTATACTGCAAAACCAGATTTTAAATTATGAAAATGATTCTTAAGTAAAATCGGTAAATAATTCCTTTTGACAGCTTCAGTATTTTTCGAAATATTGTTTTATTCAGGAAAATATGCAAATCTATGATGTCATTACTTACATAGATCACTTACATAGTTAATAATTTTCCTACTTGTTTACCCATTTTTTTTTTATGTGCCACCAATGTACATACTTTCATCTGACAACACATACTCGGCCACTTATCCCACCCCATCGATATTTTAATGATGGAAAATAAACAAACATTTCAACATTGTTGGTCTCTAAGAAATTGAAATATTTGTCAAGTTTATTTTGCAATCTGCGAATGTCCGTGGCAACGTATGAGCAATATATGCATTTCGTTATATACTCATGAATTCCATGTATATGTTATACTCATGTAATCTATATATACATTTTACCTAGTAAAAATATCAGAGCGATACAATGTTCGATAAACTTTTAAAACGTTTATCGTAATCTCCTTAGAACACGCTCTTTTGCCCTTTCTGAAATCGCACTTTGTCAATAAAAATTAGTAATTCAAATATGATAATTCAAGTATGGATCAAGCGAAGTTTATTTACACAAACACTTTCAATTTTCGTTATGGTTGGAAGGAGATGCAGAATAAGCCATGACCTGAATCAGTTGTTTATATTTCACCATAAAATAGTGTAGAAGCTGTATCAGTACGAAGTTCTGAATCACCTTGTCAGCGAGAGCTTTATGGTATCACTAAAATGTCTGTAAGTCATTAAGACTTCGTAGTTACGTTGATTGAACTACTATCAGTTCTATATATGTGTGAAAGTGAAGGTACTGGTTATTCCTGATTACATCATCACTGAATCTGGCAACAATATTATGAAGGTAAGGGTTGTTTCCAATGTAAAATAAAAAATGAGTTTTCTTGCAAAGTGCATTTTCATGTATACACGTACAGAAAGGCTATACCGCTATGATGTTTTCAATATTTGATTCTCATTACATGAAACACTTTTGACACATCAATCTTTTTATTCAATGCATGGGATGATACGAAAGCACGTATTTAACAAGTTATTTTCCATCTACATTTATTCATCAAGTGGTAAATAGTATTGTATAGCTTAGATATGTTCATCTGATGTGAATGAGAATAACAACAAATTCGAAACTGTTGAAGGAAGTTTTCGGAATTCTTATTACGTCTAGATTTGAGAATAACTAATTCAGACTATTTAATTAAATTCTCACATGTACGCATGTCTGTTTGCATATTTTGAGATATTTCTGAGATTTTATTATTTACAACTATTGGATACGTAAAGAGAGTGCTACAACAGGGGATAGTGATGTAACTGTGATTCACCACCTGATATTTTTGCAAAAAAATTAACAAAAATGAAAATAATTGGTAGTGAAACGCATTAAAACTAAAGCCGCATTTTTACAGTAAACTTTTTAATTGTTTTCATTCATATTTGACACAGCTTAAAAATTCAATACTTTCTGGACGGAACAACATATAAGAACAGTTTTCTCTTAGTTGTATTATAACTTATTCCTCTGTTGTACAAAATATATGTTTTTGGGCACTGCACTCATACATTAACAAACCCTCTTTTTCTCTTAGTGCGTTTCTAGAACATGTGGAAGGGATTTCACTAACATCCGTTTGACGTTAAGATTTCAACCATAAACTGCTAAAAGAAATCTATACGTATGTTCACAAGACGATTTTCGAAATATGATGAGAGGAAATTTTCGTTCTGGAGACAAAATTATCAGAGATTATCCTTATTTCTAAGGAAATGACAACGTCGGTTTTAGATTTTGCGGCTGTCGTGGAATTGCCAATACCGTAATGTCATAGTGACTATGCAAATTGAATACCTTCAATCTTCAGTGCCTTGACCTATTTACAAAAACTTGATAACTTTCTTTGAATTACGGCAGTCCAAAATCTATACTGTAAACCAGATTTTATTCTTATGTTTTCATGAGATTGTTTGAATACCCATGTAACTGACGTTACAAGCAATTGCATTGGACTATCTACTTCTCTACCAGCAAAAGCATCACAAGTAGCCATGATACTGCTCATGTTACTGCCTTAGCTAAGAATAACAGGAGGGAAGATTTGCAATGCGAAATACCGCATTAAGAATGTCATGACTCTGCATACAAAATCTGCAAGATTTAAGTGACCCGACAAATCAAGTTCTCTTCAAAAGGTGAAAACTGTAATGTGTTTTTAGAAATGAGGGTGATTCAAGTGTTTAAATAACGTTCTTGTTACTTCGCGAAAATCGATAGTAGACTGAAGCGTTGTAGATATTAACACTAAAGACTGACAAACGATACCGTCTACAAATGGACATTGCAGTTTGGTCTATAAGAGAGCCGAAACAATCCTTTTAATTAGCTAATTAGGATCGAATCAAGGTGGATAGAATACAGAAGAATTTGTTCTACCACATCACTTTCGAATAATTGAACGGCATTCTATTTCAAAAGTTCCATGAAAATATTGAGAAATGAACTTTAAAGATTATCTTGAAATATTGGATGGAATGGAGGAATCCGTGCTGGCTGCATTCACAAAGAAGCCAGACGTTGCTGTCTACGAAAGCTACACCGAACGTATTGTGTATGCCGGTGTCCTCCTTTTGATTTGTATGGTGGGTACAATAGGAAACAGCTTAGTAATTTTAGCTGTGATATTTAATCGTGATCTTCGTACACAAACAAATGCAATGGTTGTGAACTTAAGCGTGGTGGATTTGATAAGTTGTCTTAACCTTCCTTGGATGATCATAGCAATCTTAAGCGAAGATGGATGGCTTCTCCCCGACTGGATTTGTACTCTAGAGGCATGTGTGATCATTTGGGGCCTTGGATGTAGTATCTACACACTAGCAGGCATAGCAGTAAATAGATGTTGTTTGATAATACTGTCCAAGCAGCGGTATTTTGATATTTTCACTAAAACTAGTCTAGCATCAATTATCACATTGATTTGGCTGATACCTTCTACTGTTGTTGCAATTGGGTTATGTTTTGGATCTGGTTTTTTGGGATATAATTCAAAGTACAGTATGTGTTTTTGGAATCATTTACACGTGTACAAAAATGTATTCAACGCTCTTCTCTTCCTAATATTTTATCCTGTTCCCCTTATTGCGATTTTTGTATCCTCGTACAAGATTTGGATGTATGTACGTAGACAATCAAGACATATTGAAGCAATGACGGAATCGACTTTGTCAATAACGGACGATGCAGCAGCCCATGGACGAAACCACTTCACCAAAAGACAATTAGCGGTCACAAAAAACCTCTTCATAATCATTGCATTGTATGTGGTTTTTATCACACCATACGGATTGATTTTGGTAATACCAGGCGGTGCGAGGCTTGTTCCAGTATTCGGAATACTTATTTTGTGTAACTCGTGTATAAACCCTTTCGTTTATGGAACACGGCACCCTGGGTTTAAAGATGCATTTAAACGAATGTTTCATCGTAAAACATTGAGTGGGAGGTAACCAAGCGTTTTTCCCACCTCGCACCGTAGCAAGGTTTGTTGATCCATACATGTAAAATCTTTTAACTAGGATAGAAGAATACAATGGTGCATGGTATAAATTGTTTCAGATATCCAGAATACTCCTGTCCAACACCCATCATCCCTTTAATCGCATTCCATTCTGTTCCGCATCTTCTAATACGAGTCCCCACATCTTGCTGCGATCTTGGAGCATTTTGTAACAAAGGATCTGTTCAGTCATAGCTTGGATCGTGTTAATTGTGCATTTAGCTGGTAAAACCTGAGTGACCAACATTTTGAAAATGAGTGTGTAGAATCTTTCAATCATATTGTTACGATTATCATTCCACTTCTGTTTAGGGAAAATATATTTCTAAGGATATTAATACGCACATAGGAAATTCTCCAAGATTGTTGTATCTCTAAGCTTATAACTAGTATCAGAAACATCAAACAAGTCAAATTCTGTGTTTAAAATCATTTTCTTTAAATCAATTATAGTTGGACAGTACAAGACAGTAATGCCAACTAAACATAAGTTTTTTTCAGCGCAGTCCCATTGAACAACGTAGGAAGCTGGAAACACACCATCCACAAAATGTTTGCGCCATGCATTTAACTTGTCCAGTCAAACGCCCTGACGCCCAACATTTTGATATGTGCCTAGTTGACAAAATATTACAGTCAAACTGCCTAAATTCTCATTTCATGCAGTTTTGTCAATTATAACACTTCAAATTGCACAAAAATATTTTGGGTATCCGTTTATGTTCGACATTGAAGTATTGCTTAACATGCTTAGATAGACCATAGATCTATTCACCGATAGCTCCATGGTAGTACAAGCAAAAGTGGCTCATACAAAAATGTATTCCAAACGTCAACTGTACACCAAAAAATCATTGCAATATCAAATTACAATAACAATGATTTTTCTAGTCAAATCAACTTGAACTTTCACAAAAGAGTCATTTGAAGCCTTTTCTATTTACTGGATTGTTGAATCCATACTCTGAATCCAAATTGGCTCGTTTCTATTCAAAAATGTCAATTTGATTTGAAGAAGTTCCCCGTGATTTAAATCGGCTTAACATTAGTTACAAAGTTCTTCAGACAACATAAGAAACTCGGAGAATTGTGGACTTGGATGGCAATGAACCTAAGAGCTATCATGGCAGTTCACTGAACGGACATAATCCATCATTGTATTGGTAAATCTTTCTGTGTTTTAGAAAGACCTCATTTACCTCATTTGTTTTTTCCCATCACCATTTATTCAAGTTTTCAACGTTCCATATAACAATACGTATGAATAAGCGTTGTTTGTAATACACACCAATTCACACAATCATAACACCAATTTACAAGAGCAAGTTCTTGCACATGTTAGATGATTTACTGCTACAACATGATTTGTAGTAGCAATAATGAAGGAATACAGCAAGAGTATAAGAATGAAGATGCCAAGATGCCAAGGTGAAGATGCCAAGGTTCTAATTAATTAAATAGCATGCGGCAAGTCGAGAAAGCATTTTACCAACTGTCATATAGGTAATAAGTTTTCTCGAACTTGACGAATATTTTATCTGATTTAACTAGAAATTTAATTTTTTAAAGTTCATTAGTATTCAGTTAGTTGTCGTTACGTCATTTGTGAATAATATAAGTATAATGATCGCGTTTACTGAGAATAAAACCAAAATAATAAATCGCTACATAAAAGAGCAAGGAGCTTGGAATGCATTATTGAAGGTCGCTTAATCTAAACTAATTGTTCCAACGCATGACGCTTGAAGGCAGGTGAACAACAGTTTTTATCCAGATTACGACGAATAAAAGAGAAGGCTTAGGGATTGATAGAATCGCGCGGAAAGTCTGAACTAAGAACGTCATTTGAAACAAGGTGTGTATTCCGCCTTCAATCTGCCAATCCTTTGGCAGGAGGCCATAATAAAGCGTAAAAGGACAATTCTCTATATCATACTTCAGAGTAAATTAATCAAAAGAAAGGGCATTGTACTGTGAATTAAATAAATCCTTAATGTAGATGACCACTTAGAATACAAAAGTTGTAAAATATTATATTACAGTTGAATTTTATGAATAAGTTGTTCCAAATTAGTTTCTCGCCTTCATTCTGTAATATGGCACGAAGTAAAAACGAGACCAAGCATAGCAAACGTTTCTTAAAAAGTAATTACTGATAACAATATGATCATGATGGTAGAAAATTGACAATTTAAATGTGTGCTTTTTTCAGAAATTTACAGAATAAACAATATGAACCATTAACGTAGTATTTATTGATCTTTTTCTAATTGATTAAATATTGAAATGTAAAATGTATCGATTAATTCTCGGAAGATCTTGAAAGATGGCGCATTGAGTGATTATTTTTAGTTAATAAATACCTTAAGAAATGCAATAGTTTGCTCCAAATATTTCTCGTTTGGTGTCTATGGCAGGATCACTGATTGGGATACTTTTTGTACAGTATATTGGTTGCGTCAGGATAGCAAGGGGTTTGTTTAGACCTTACACCTCCGAAAGACATAGTTATGCAACGTTCAAACGTATTGTATTATATATACAAACTGTTACAATATTACTGATAGATCATCGGATATTCAACCAAATTTTGTGAGGACTTTGAGTCGTATTACCATAAAATACATTCCCGGAATTATTTCGGGTACAAAAACTGATTTACTAATGGGTTATATGAGAATGGGAATGCACTCTTTCGCATTTAGGTCTTTCTTTAGGTTTATGTCAAAAAAGCATTGATGTTATCTTAGTATTTTCTGGTATTTAAGTTGCGGACGAAAAGTGAAGGCACGAGCGAGCCGGACGACCTCATAGGGAACATTCTCAAGTCATATGCACTTTTTGTAAAATGCTACCAAAATATCCAATTTTACCACATTTTTCAATTTGATAATTGATTTTTTTTTCAATTTCACCTCCCAACCGGGAAGAAAGCATGCAACCGGGAAGATAAAACCTCTCAAGTTGCAGTTTCTCCCCCCCCCCCTTCCTCCCTTTCTTACCGACTTCTTGCACCTCTGGGTGTAAAGGAACCCAATATTTGTATGAAAATATTTATATCATGTTCTTCAAATTATAGCGAGAACTTCTGTCCTTTAGGTTAGAAGGTATTTGACATTCCCACAACATGCACACTCCTGCACAAACACACCTAGAACAAAAAGTAATTTCTTTTGGTCCTTTACCAACTGAAAAAAATTGACATGCCAGCACACATAATTTAAATAGAAAAAAACGATCAGCCTTAATCTTATTTTTATCTTATCAAAGTCCGTTTTTTTAGGACG
Source organism: Chiridota heheva (assembly GCA_020152595.1). NCBI lineage: Eukaryota > Metazoa > Echinodermata > Holothuroidea > Apodida > Chiridotidae > Chiridota > Chiridota heheva. The sequence continues at coordinate 1,248,394 of JAIGNY010000088.1, read as the reverse complement.
GTTATTGCATATTTTTGAAATGATCTTAGAGCTATTGTGGCGAGAAACAAACATTATCTGATTATAAAAATCATATTCAATAAATCATTTTGCAATAGCCCTTTTTTTTTTTTAATTAGAAAACATCATGTAACTTACCAGTGACGTCATCTTCGAGTTCAAAAATTTGTATCGTAGGCAGAAATGAATATGTCGGCAGGAGTTTGAACATCGTAAACCGATCATGAAGAGTGTAGCATTCATAAGGGCTTGATATTGATTGACAGATGCTATCACATAATGCAGGTCCAACATCAGCAGTTAAGTTTCCACAGAAACATGTTTGACGGTCATTTCCTACTGCCATATAACTAAAAAATAAATGTTAGAGGTTATCTTTAACTTGTTGAAGTTATACTGTAAGTAAAAAGGGCATCTTATCTTAGTTAAACTTGTTGGAACAATTTAGAGTTTTGTTTCTGTGTTTGTTTGTTTACATAAATATAAACACTTACTTAGTGTTATGTTTCCTAATCATCTACTTTTGCATATTTTTAACTTAGTAATAGTCCCCACCCAGTCCCTTTGCTAATGTCGGTTTTCTTGGGTGCTTTTACCCTAAATTCAAAGGGAAAAAAAAAATAACAATAATCAACATTAAAAGGGATTGGGAGGGAGGAGGGTGTGAGATAACGAGGTAGGGTAGAAAGATGCTGGAGCTTCAATGAAATTACGAGTGTCTTATAAGAATAAATATATTAATAAGAAATGAGAGAATAAGGATCGATTTTAAGTGGAGAATAATCTGGAATAGACAAATAGGTTCATAATATTTTTACGAAGTGTTTCAAGGAGTTTCATCCAAGATTGTAGCTTGTACAGGCTATTGGGAGTGAATTAAAGGTATATGGATAGGTAGCAACAACTTTGCATAAATTGATACAAATGCCCTTCATAAACACTCATTACAAACACTTTCTCACAAAATCGATCCCAAAATGTAAATCATCTGGCTATTTCTAGGTCTCCAAACGTACGCTTATTTCGTTTTGTATTGTATTTTTATTTTGTGACGTAAGGATAGGACAGTATAACACTAACGTTATGTGAAAGTTACAGTATACCATACAGTAATACTTATAGCCTAACGTAACAAGTGGGGTTCGCCAATCATAAAGAAACAATGGATCGGAACTCGAGTCGATATTTCCTGTTTATCTGAAAGAAAATATCCTAAAATAGTTATAGCATCGCTAATTAAGCGATATTCTGATGTCTGATTCAATGAAAATGATATTTTGAAGTAGCCTAGGTCAAAGTGACACTGTGCAAGTTATTCATTGTAGGCCTCGCTGTGTCTTTATTCTTACGTCACACGCTTTATTTTAATAGTGGAAGTCCAGCCGTTCCTTAGTGCTTAATTTTTCACTTTTTCGTTAATATCTCAGAAACGAGTGGAAATTTTTGATAGATGTATGTTAATGAAATGTTCAGAATATTAAAAGGAACATATTCATGACAAAATCTCTACCTGTCCATATACTTTGAAATATTACTTGTATCGGATGCACGCTTAAAGCACGTGGACGCAAAACGCACACACAAAAAAGATAGACAAAAGTTAAACAAAGGGTTAATCTTAGCTCTCATCAGCAGATCAGTCCCTGCTGCTCTGAGAGAACGGACCAAAGTGTTGGTGTAATATAATAAAAGGTACAACGGATAAAAGTAAGCATGGGAACGTTTAAGTTCCCGGGACGCTCTGTCGGTTTACCCTTTTATGACGGAAATAAGATTGTGTACTCAGAATAAATGGTTGAAGAATTAATGAGCAGCCGTAATAATCAATTTATATGAATGAAGTATGCAAACATGTTTTTAAAAAATGAACATGTGAACGATTAATAACAAGTTAGAAACAGCATTTATTTTTATTTTTATAACAGCTAAAAAATGGTGCCCATAAGTTTGAAATCTATCTTTTAGAAGGTTTATGTCAGTAACCGTCTGAGTGTGAAGCGTTAGACACTTAGAGGGTCTTTGCAGGGCCGTAAGTTCCGTAAAAGGAACAGAAAACATGTCCCCCACTTTTCGGCAGCCTAATTAAAGAAAATAAGTCTGTGGAAAAATGTCCCCTTCTTTGTGGAATAAAAGTATGGCCTCATCCCCCGGGCTCTTTGCAAAGGAGAATTACAGCCTTGGGCTTGTGCTGCCTATCTGCTTATGGGTATCTTGTTGGGTTCAAGGTGCGAAGCCCAAGGACGATCTACGATTTAAATCAATTTCTAGCGCTTTTTAGACAACTTTAGACATTAAAACTTTTCCCATACACTAAATCTAATTATTTTGAGTATTTTGATTTTTGTCTACTTTTCGGTTTATTCAAATCTACGTTTGATCATCATTATCTAAATGTATAAAGTCCAAATTTGTTGAATTATCAGCATAATCTTTTTCAAAAGTACAACGTTTACACTTTCAATTGCATTTTCAATTGTTCGGCCTTAATTTGTATCGTTCGTAATTTGTCCTTCAATTATTTAATATGGTTGTATGTGTGTATGTATGTAAATGTATATAACGTCTTTTCAAAAGGTTGCAAAGTGCTCGAGGAAGTTGCAAATCAAGAAAATAAAAAAGATTGGCAATAAACTGACAAAGTATAATGTCAAGTTGAAGAAAACCTGTTTTAGGCATATTTTTAAAAATAGGCGCAATGCAAAGTTTATGAGCTAATAAACTTGAGACCTTGTTGTCTGACCTGCTAATGGGCCTCTGGTGGGGTCCAGGGGCGAATCTTCAAGTGGTCTTAACCAGTGGCGTAGCTAAAGGGGGAAGGGAAAATTTCCCCCTGACTGAAAATTTCCAAAAATTGCCAATTTTGCACAATAGAAATTCAGTATGTTGGATTGTTTTGGTAATCCTAAAAAGCGATCGATCTTAAGAATTCAGTTGTATACCAGCTGTCTTGGAGAAAAGGATCACATCATTTTCGAAAACCGATTTTACAGAGTTAACAAATTTCCGATTTTTCTCCAAATTCCCGACTTTTTCCTGAAAATTCCGAAAGTTTTCCGCAAATTATCCACAACATTTCCTTAAAAACAGTCTAGCTACGCCACTGATGAAAATTCTCAGCCATTTCATTTCTGATTTTTATTCCAGCATGCTGTTTAATTTGTTTTCGCTACCTAGTATCATTTTGTTTCTATTGCGGAGTTTTTTAAATTTGCCAAGAAAGTGAGAAAATTGAATTCATGATTCACAAAAATTGGAAAATTCAGGATCACATTATTCGGAAAAAGGGACAAAAATTATTCTATACAGTATAACAATTTTTCTTTTCCTTTTTTGTCCAAATATCGGCCAAATGATGAATGCAACGTTTATATCTGTCACGCGCAAAAAAAAAGAA
>JAIGNY010000088.1:1162500-1240000 GCA_020152595.1 Chiridota heheva | reverse complement strand
TTTTTGAAGGTGATCTTACCACCCTCTCGACCGCTTCCCTTTGGTTTTATTAATGAAAGGCAAGAATGATATCAGATTATGACGCAATCACATTTTCTTGTAAGTTCTGAGATCGAAAACTTTTGTGATTGGCCTTCTTATTATTTTAAGAATGGGTGATGGGAAAACATGGAACGATTTTATTATCTTAATCATGACAGGTAAAATTCGGGCAAGTTATCAATCGTGCCGAATATTCAGGCAAAATATGCTCTGCCGCCAAAATGAATTTTCCCCGTATGCCTATGTCCAGAGGCCCAGGTCTATATGCCCTTGCCCCCCCCTCCCTTTCCCCATAAAAAAGCTGACACTCTCTTGCCCCTGCATCAAGATCTTGGCGCTGCCACTGGGAGGACTTGCATGAAGTCGGTCCAAAGATGAGTATCGTATCTATTTTTTTACAAAATGAATTCCCACTTCCCGCCAATTGGCCAAAAATCTGTCAACAAGCAGTCCATATAATTAATCCTTTCAGTTGAACTTGCTATAATAAGCAAATCATTTCATCAAAATATGTTGAAAATCTACCCATTTTACTGCATATTGCATTTAAGGCTAAGCTCATAATAAATTATGCTAATTGTATTGAAATTGTGTGACTTTACCACAAGAACTAAAGAACATATGAATTTTTTATGCTAACAGGCTAAAGAGGGAACCTTATCTGAAGAAAACTGGTTGACACACCGCCTGTAATTCTGATAAAATATGTAAATAAATCACAAGTATATGAAACGTCATTTAATCCCGCGGCCATTAGTGATTTGGTTGTCAGTCTGTATGCAAATATTTAGACCAATCAAAAGCGTTAAATTGTATACATCTGTCCATGTTAATACGATTACTAAAACTCATGGTATTTCAATCCTTCACCATGTATCTTTGAATAAGAGCAGTTGAATATGGCCCGTACAGGTTTCAGGTGATTTAACAAATTTACAAAATTGCATCAAACTTTGAGTTGTCCTCTTTCCGTATATCTTATTTTTTGTATGCATTTTAATGTTATTTTAAATTTCAAGCGATAGCTCGGAAACTCCAGGTACTTTTGACTGTTTGACGTAATTTCAAGACTAAACTGTTTCGAACTATAAAATCTTTTTGGTGAATATATACTTTCTACCTTTTCCTCTTAATTTAGTTCTTTTTGAAAACTTAAAATATCTTTGATTCAATATTTTAGAGCACCCTTTTAATATGTTAATGCTAATTATTATAATTTGTAGTTCTATTCCGAATTTTTGTGTAATTTCTCATGGTGAAGTAGTAGCTATCCGGCAACAAGTTGATGGCGTCAGTAAATAATGTTTCTGCAATGTATGACGTCACTACGGTTTATTTTGAGACGAGATTGGCCAAATAATAACAGAAAGCAAAATTCTTCACGAGGCCATATATAAGTGTGTAGTTTAATATTTGGATATTTCATTTATTTGCTTATTTATCTTCTTTACTTAAAATGAAGTCTATTCTGACATAAATGAATATAGATTAACAATAATTTTCAAAATTTTACACATTATTGAAAATAGTCAAATGAAAAAAAAAGGACGAAGACAAAAAAAATTGTAAAAATATTGAATATGAAACAATAAAATGCTAATAATTAAAAAGCGATGAATAAATAAAGTGGAAAGATAGGAGTTTGAAATACATAAGATAATTAGCTAGAATAGTAGCACTATGTAGAGCGCATACCTCCGCCTCTGTTAGTTCCCCACCGGAATAAAATCTATCTAAGAAACCTCAACCCACCAACTTATAACCTTAAACAATCTCTTTCACACTGTTGATCTGTATTGCCATTTGCATTCTAATCACTTGATGAGGATCATCACTTGTGATCATTGTTTTCAGTTTAACTCAGAAAAAGCGTTCATTATTTGAGCTCTATTCAGGATAAATTCACATTCCATCATTTTTATTCATAGCAGAGGCCAATTGTATTGATTTCTTTGATACCAGGAACCACTTGATCTGATTTTCTTTCAGTCCAAAAAATTGATTGTATGGATGTTCTTTTATGGCATGAGCTCATTGGTCAAACACATTCCACTGAAAAGTTTCATTTAAGTCTTGATAAATCTTGCCCTAAAATATTCTCACAGCTTCATTTCTACTCTTCCATTGCTCCAATAATCCTAAATTTAAATTACTTCTTCTTTAAACAGTAAAAATCTATACATCAAATTTAATTTAAATACAAGCATTAGTTATTGAGATATCTTGATGATAGACAAACAAACAGAGGCAAAATCATGTCCCCATCCCCATTTTCACTCTTCCCTGTTCCAATGTCTCAAATTTGAATCACTTCTTCCTTAATCAGTAACAAAACTACACACCAAACTTAATTCAAATCCAGCAGCCAGTTCTTGAGATATCTTGATGACAGAGAGACAAACAAAGAGACAAACGGAGGTAAAAACATAACCTTCGTCCAACTTCGTTGGCGGAAGGTAATTAAAAGTTTCAAAAGTTTATACGAACGAATGAAAAAGGAATACATACAGAAAAATAAGTAGGAAAATGATTGGTAAAATGCTGGCAAAATATATTACAAGGTACATTCAAAAATGAAAAAAAGAAAGATACATATTCAGCAATTTGGTTTCAACTTACCCATATCGTCCAAAACACACGATAAGACCACATTTTATCCTCTTCATTAATTCATCACACAGTTATAAGAATTTAATTTGTTATTATAACCGTTTGCAGGTTATTTTGCGGGTGAACAATTTTGCACTTTGTCAAATGAAGAATAAACTATATATAAATGTTCCAAACTTTAAAAACAAATAATATGATTGATATCAGTTTGGTTCCAACCAAATGACCAATGTTGACTATTGCTTATTATAAAATGGTTACAACATTTTTGCAAATACCTCAAAAATAAGTTCGAAATGTAAATTAATTAAAGTTCGACCGTAGTTATTCTTTTCACTTCTTAATTAAATTTGTGGTAATTTTGTTAATATTTTTGTGCGTAATTATCGATTTTGTTTGATTCCAAATTGAAATTGTTGACGTTACTAAGCAATAATTGACTGCTAACAAGCCCCACTGAAGCTAGATCGATACGTCTTGTATAAAAGTTAAAAATAAAGAAGGTGAATACAAATATTGATTATGAAAAATATTTTTGAATCGGTTTAAGCTGGTTATGATAAAATATAAAGCTCATAAGAGGTGTAGCTACATCCTCTTTCACTTAATTTGGTAATTAAAGCACAATGCACGAGAAAGCATACCCAATATATACTGCAGGATCAAAATGGCCACTTGATGGAAAAGTATGGTTGATTTGATCTCCTTTATGTATGTAATTCACTGGTGGTAGTGGTGGGAGAGGGGAGTGTATTCAGCCTTTTGGATTAGGATTCGCAGAGGAAAACAAATTATTAAAATATTCCCCAAAATGTGGAACTTTCAGCATATTCCATGGTACCTTATTTACCATATTTTCATTTTTCGCAGGGCCCGTAATTCTATTTCAAAATTGTGTGTGTGTGGGGAATGAGGGGAAGGAGGGGAGGGGGACATGTATCCATACTTTTCCTCCTCAAAGTAGTGAGCAGTATTTTTTCAAAACCTTATGTATTTTTTCAATTCTGCACTAAAAGTAAACCTTGTGGTTACTCAACAATGTTTAGAACAGACTAATGGGTGTTTGATTTTATTTGAAGTAAATATGACGACATCAAGGTGCTAAATCGATAAACAAAAAATTAACAATGAAATCATCCACAAGTCTTTGGGTAAGGCTTTACAGTTTCCTCCACAGTGCCTTTAATTGTGGACTTGATTTGACTCACCTCTTGACTAAGTTGACGGTACGTAACGACTGAACGAGGGGCCATGATGAACATCCCTGAAAAAAAAACACACATAAATATCTTTTAGGAAATACCAATTTCCTACAGGAAACTAGCACATTTTGTATGGGAAAATAAGAAATTCGATTAAAAGTTTGTAGGAAATCATAAAATCCCGTGAAAAAATTGTAGGAAATCTGAAAAACCCACAAAACCTTTTGTGGGAAATCAGAAAGAATTTTGTGGGAAATTATAAAATCGCACAATCGCATGAAATCCCATAAACATGCATGTTTGTGAGACTTAAGTAAGATGACAAATTCACACAGGATTAATGTGGGATATGGGATTTGCAATTTGTGATGCATATGGATCTTTTGTAAGTAGGGAAATTTATATGTTGCTAATGATTTGCTTAAAGCTGCTACATATTATAAATCAGAGTTCACGAAATCTTATTTCCCGGTGCCTGGGGCTACAGAATTTCATCTGGGCACCTGCAATTAGGGTCTCAAAAGCACAACTTAGGACTTTTAACATGCCTTACCAAAACCTAGTGATAATTCTGGCTACCCAGGAAAATTTCAGATAGAACCAGTTAAAATTTCCAACTGATTCCAGCTGATTCTGGCTGGAAAATGTGCATTCCAACTGGAAATGATGTTTCCCAGCTGGCAATTATAATTTCTAACTGCAAAAAAGTTTATACTGATTATGCATAAAAAGATAATTCTCAGCTGAAAACCAGTTGGAAATGATTTAACTTCATATTTTAAAACAAATTTTCGAATTTTAAAGTCCAATGTTCTGTCATATGGGGTACTCCATTGATAAACATTGGTGTAAATTTAAAGGATTAGTTCAGTGGTCAGATAAGTATAAAAGAGGACTTTAGAAAAAATATAAAATGGAGAAAAAAGCGTTCAAAATCGTATTCCGTTAAGGAGGTATTGAAGTTTAAAGGTCTTAAAGGGGTCCCTTTGGAGGATTTTCCAGTGTGACAATTTACATACATGTAAATTTATATTAAAAATTAAAAAACGTAGTTTCAAGATAACAAGCAAATAGAATTTGATATAATATGATTCAGCATGCAGATATGACCAGATAACTGTATGAGGGTTTGGCACGTTTTTTGAGGCTCTGTATTGGCTGGGAGTATTTCTTAAGCATCTACAAACAAAATATCAATAATGTGATGGTCACATTTATTGACACCAATAAACTTCATGCAGAAATAGAGATTGATAACTGCATTAATATTTCTATTTTAAAAATCTGTATGATCAGTCTAGTGTCTATTGTTTCAATCATTCATGCTGATTTTTTTTTCCTTTCCTAAAGACAGCTTACACTCTTACTAATCTCATACAGTTGTGACTGATTGGCAATGGGCAGTTTGAACAAATGAAAGTCTAGTCATATAGCTGATTTACCGATGTCACATACAGACCGCCGTGGTGTAGTGCTTAGTGCTTTGTCCTCTCACCCGCACGTCCCCGCCGCGCCCGGGCTTGTATCCCGGTGGGTCTGCAACCAGTGAGAGAGAGTTGAATACACAATTACAATGACGGGGTCGTCGCCTGCGTATTCGGTTATGATAGTACAAATGTTATCACGAAACGCTTAATAAGACCCGGACGAGAACACAGGTACGACGTACGGACAGACATAACATCGACAACCAAGTCAATGTCCACGGCCTTTGATAACCAGTTGTGGTGCACTGGCGTGTCTACCCACCCCAGGATTGAACCCGGGGCCTCGTGGTCTGTAGACAGGTATTATAACCGCTACACCACAGTAGGTAGATGGTTCACTTGCCATCAATCATGTTCATTCTCACTCACAACCTCGTCTTCCCTGTACTGTTCTTGTTAACATACTCCCGAGTCTCTAACTCTCTAAACTTCTTGTATTCGTCGCAACCTCATTCATCCCAGGCATCAAATTTGCCTCTAAACGCCCCAGGAACTGGTTACCATGTTTTGTTTGGCTCTAGTGATTATTCAAATCACTCACTTGCAACTTATCTTTGTATCGATGGGCAATTACATTCGTACAAATCAAGTTGGAAATTGACAAAATTCAACTCACGCAGGAGAAAATTACTCCTTTTACTCCTTACCCTTTCTGGTGATATTGAAAGCAATCCTGGACCCTCCCCAAAATATCCTTGCAAACAATGCAACAAATCTGTTAAAAATAACCAGAAAGGTATTTTTTGTGTTGATTGTGACTCATGGGTTCATAGTAAGTGTGCAGGCATTAGTAATGCAGCTTACAATACTCTTGCATCATCATCTGATGATTGGTTTTGTTGGAATGTTTGGCACCTTGTGGCCTGTGTGGACTCCAGTGTAGGAGATCCGAAAAAGCAGTACAGTGTGACAATTGTGATCTATGGATCCACACTAAGTGCTGTAGCATTGACGACTCAAAATACAGCGATCTCATGCATTCTAGCTGTACCTGGGTGTGTGACACTTGTGACTTCATGAACTTCTCTGATTCTTTCTTCTCAACTAACAATTCCATCAACTGTACTAACTCATATGAGCCACTTCAAAATTATTATTCTGGCCTTGACTCGGGATCCAACCACCATCCCGATGTCAAATTGAAAACAAATCCCAAAAGGGAAAAAAGAAGGTTCTAAAACTTCTTGTTATCAACTTTCAGAGTGTTCGAAACAAGACGGCCTTCGTGGAAAGTCTTATCAAAGAAAAGACCAGATGTCATTATTGGCACTGAAACCTGGCTTAATTCCGAAATTACCAGCGCTGAAATTTTCCCGGACAACTATACAGTTGTTCGCAAAGATAGAAATTTAAATACTTATGGTGGTGTACTACAGGCAATAAAAATGACCTGGTTTCACTGAGCTCACTAAATTAGACTCTGACTGTGAAATTATCTGGACCAAATTCCAATTTCCTAAGGAAAAGAGCATGTATATAGGAACATTTTACAGACCCAGTCACAATGATCTCACTAGCCTACTTGAGTTGAAAAAATCCCTCCAAAAGCTTGGTAAAAATGCTGACAAAAACAATGTTATTCTTGCTGGTGATTTCAACCAACCTAATATTGACTGAGTCAAAACATTATTTCAGGAACTAACGCTTCCTCTGAAGCAGCCAAAATTCTTCTTGAAGTGACCAATTCATTCAATCTCACTCAAATGGTGCAGTCACCCACCAGAGATAACAACATCCTTGATCTTGTTTTACTAACAATTCACCAGCTGTTACCTCAGCTAATGTCATTCCCGTATAAGTGACCATGATATTGTTGAATTGACCTAAATATCTCCCTCCTCGTAAAAAGTTACCTAAACGTAAAATCTATTTAAAGAAAAAAGCTAACATAAAACGAATAAAAAGAAGACCTGACCAAATTTAAACTGCAATATTATACTCAATTTAATTCCTCCATTGATGTTGATGAAAAATGGAATTTCTTTGAACAAGAAATTAAATTGATTATTGATAAAAACACGCCTCACAAATTCACCCTCAACCAAACTAAATCTGCCCTGGTTTACCCGTATCCAACGCCGTCTCTGCAGGAAAAAACATAAACTGTTTAAAAAAGCTAAGACTAATCAACAAGCCAATGACTGGACTACCTATAAAAGCTTTAGAAAGGCTGTCCATAAAAACCTCAAAGAAGCTAGAAACACCTTCATCTGTGATAAACTTAAAAACTCACTTAACGAAAACCCAAAGGCATTTTGGTCCTATATCAAAAGATTAAGAAGTAACTCTGTAGGTGTGTCTGATCTACTAAATAACAGTAAACTCTGCAGTGACAGTAAAACTAAAGCTAACATTCTAAGTGACCAGTTTTCAGTGCTTTCACAGTAGAAAACACCTCCCAAATTCCTGTAACTAAACCACTTACCAACAGCAAAATAAACCAACTTATTTACCCCAGAAGGTGTCAAAAGCAACTGCATAACCTAGACCCCAACAAAGCCTCAGGTCTGACCAAATACCACCATGGTTTCTAAAAGCACATGCTGATGACCTCTATGAAATTCTAACTGATCTCTTTCAAACCTCTGTCGATAATGGTACTATCCTAACAAGTGGAAAGAAGCAAACATATGTAGTGTTTTTAAAAAGGTGATAAACAAAACCCAGCTAATTATAGACCTATTTCCCTCACCTGCGTTTGTAGTAAAATCCTTGAGCATATAATCCACTCACATGTGATGAAATTCCTTGATGAGCATAATATCTTAACTGATTTACAACATGGCTTCCGTGCAAAAAGATCGACTGAAACACAACTCCTCTTAACAATAAATGATATCTCTAAACAAATTGACCAAAACAGTAACGTCTCTATGGCTATTCTTGACTTCTCAAAAGCCTTTGATAAAGTCCCCACCAGCGCTTGTTATCCAAACTTTCTGCCTATGGCATTGATGGAAATCTTCTGGCCTGGTTTGCATCATTCCTCAACAACCGCATCCAGCGTGTTGTTTGCGATGGTGAAATCTCTGATTCTAAACAGGTTTTATCCGGTGTACCACAAGGTACTGGCTTGGGTCCTTTACTTTTCCTCTTATATATAAATGACATCCCTGATAATATAAACAGCACAGTCAGACTGTTTGCTGATGACTGCCTTGTGTACAGAACAATTGATAACCCCTCTGACCAACAAATCCTCCAAGATGATCTTAACAAACTTGAACAATGGCAAAACAAATGGCAAATGAATTTCAACCCCTCCAAATACTACATCTTGTCAATTTCCTCTAAGAAATGCTTTAAATCACCTGTTTATACCTTATGCAACCAGCCACTAAAACATGTCAACTCCCACCCATACCTAGGTGTTGAAATTGATAATAAACTTAGATGGGATAAACATATACATAACATAACCAAGAAAGCTAACTCTATACTTGGCCTTTTAAAACGTAACCTCTCAAACTGTCCCACCGACGTTAAATCCACTGCTTATAAAGCTCTAGTCAGGCCAGTACTTGAGTACGCATCTGCAGTCTGGGACCCCATCACCAGTGCGATGTGGATAAACTTGAATCTATTCAAAGGAGAGCAGCCAGGTTCTGTATGGCAGACTACTCTTATAAATCTAGTGTAAAAACATGCTTTATAAATTAGATTGGCCCCTGCTTAAAACAAGACGATACAACACCCGGCTACATATGCTATATAAAATCAATAACAATCTTGTCGCCATCAATAAAGATGAACTTATCCCCACCGTTAGAACTAATACAAGAAATAATCATGACCTTAATTTCCAGGTTCCCTATGCTAAAAAGAATGTATATAAACACTCTTTCTTCCCTCACACACTAAAGTTGGAATGCTTTACCGTCAGACATTGTTCATGCACTAAGTCTCAATTGTTTCAAAGCTAAACTTACTAACACCTGTATTGCTAACTAGTTTTTTTATATTTTTTTTTTACTCATACTTTTTACGCTCGGTTGGCGTTCATGTCCTCTTGAAGGATTTTTGCCGACTTAACCGTTTCAGATTCAGATTCAGATTCACAACTGTTTATAAAAGAGAGAGAGAGAGAGAGTTGAACACACAATTACAATGACGGGGTCGTCGCCTGCGTATTCGCTTATGATAGTACAAATGCTATCACGAAACGCTTAATACGACCCAGACGAGAACACAGGTACGACGTACGGACAGACATAACATCGACAACCAAGTCAATGTCCACGGCCTTTGATAACCAGTTGTGGTGCACTGGCGTGTCTACCCACCCCAGGATTGAACCCGGGGCCTCGTGGTCTGTAGACAGGTATTATAACCGCTACACCACAGTAGGTAGATATGTTTATAAAAGGCCGTGGCCGTCTTGATATAATGCCAGAAAGCGTGACGTCATTCGGTCTATATTTCATATAGGCCGAAGGCCGAGATTCGAAACTCCTATACCTCAGTACGTGATACTTTTTGTTCGTCTACTACCCATGTTGGTTCCAAGTGAGAACATAATAATAATATTAAACTGCAGATTACCCTGCTGTTCTGAAGTAGGCAATAACAAGGAAACAAAGAGACTAACGAAATACAGTCTGACATGAATATGCTGGAGTTTTTTTCAATTGTTTTCCTTATGTTTTCTAAGTTATTTTCTTCTAAACTCTAAGTAGACCTAACGTTAGACCTAGGTATTTTGAGGGGTTTGTATGGAGTAATTTGCGTGCTCTAGGCTAGTAAAGTACATGGCTTTGTTTGTTTGGGCCTTCTTTGGAATGGACTACGAGCTTACATAGAGTGGTGTCCTTTTGAATAGGGATACGACTCCTTCATTTATGACCTAATTTAAAAATGAAACATGTTCGAAGGCTAAGAGTACGAACTACATTGTCGGGTGTCTTTTTGAGTTGTGGATAGGTCTACGGGCTATGTGATGCTGGTTTTAATTTTAAAGTCAGAAAAACTTGGTGATTGTTTTGGGCAAAAACTATGGGTTATGAGGTAAGCAGTGCGTAACTATGTAGCCCTGCTACAGAGTAACAATAACAAATATGAGGTATTCTGCAGCTGTGCCAAGATTTTTCGTCCACCTACCTGGTTTTGTCCATTTACGTATTTGACAACCCATTTTAGAAATGCATTTTTTCCTTCAAATTTAGGCCTAGGCTAGTCCAGGGTCAGTTTTGGACTGGATACCACTGAGAGTGAATGCCGAGTTCCCAGTCACAGTGGAAGATAAACCTAACGTTCGTAGTACTGAATGACACCAAATTGGAAAGTTTGCAAAGAGCGTAGGCATTTTAAAACTGTCATACTGACCTGTCGCATATGCCCTAGAGGTTCAAATTTCAATAAATCCCCCGTACATCACAAACTTTCCAAACTAGCAGAATGTCACTGAAACTGGATGCTTGATTCCCAGTCGCATAAAAAATATACACCTAGTCCTAGGGGCCAGGGCCTAGTCCTGGGGGCCAGGGCCTAGTCCTGGGGGCCAGGGCCTAGTCCTGGGGCCAGGGCCTAGTCCTGGGGCCAGGGCCTGGTCCTGGGGGCAGGGCCTAGTCCTGGGGGCCAGGGCCTAGTCCTGGGGGCCAGGGCCTAGTCCTGGGGGCCAGGGCCTAGTCCTGGGGGCCAGGGCCTAGTCCTGGGGGCCAGGGCCTAGTCCTGGGGCCAGGGCCTAGTCCTGGGGCCAGGGCCTAGTCCTGGGGCCAGGGCCTAGTCCTGGGGGCCAGGGCCTAGTCCTGGGGGCCAGGGCCTAGTCCTGGGGGCCAGGGCCTAGTCCTGGGGGCCAGGGCCTAGTCCTGGGGGCCAGGGCCTAGTCCTGGGGGCCAGGGCCTAGTCCTGGGGGCCAGGGCCTAGTCCTGGGGGCCAGGGCCTAGTCCTGGGGGCCTAGGCCTATTTCAAAATTTAACTGATGCCGTAGGCTCAGACGCAATTGAAAATAAATACAAACATATTTCCCAGATTGCATAGTTTGTTTCTAGCACAGAAGATCTTTCGCGTTATTATTGATGTGTTATTTTCATGATTTTGGTGAGCACACAGTCAGACAGTTGTTATTCTATGTGCATGCTGTCATTTTTAGGTGCACATTTTATAATACATTTTAGTTTTCTTCATTCTAAAGTCGAAAAAAGTCAAGTTCTTGATAGACTTAGCACATGAAAACTTCATCATATTGCATCTTAACTCCTTTTGTTAAAAATTTTGGTCATATTTCTACTATCAAATAGATTATTTGATCATTTCCACTATCAAATAGATTTCTCAGTAAAAAAAAATCACCTTCCAACTTTGCAAACTATTCCGTCTGGACTAGCTGGATGCTGGACAACCAGTTTCCATGAAAAGGAGGATGAAGCTTATTTAAAGAATGATATATATTTATATATGAGGTCAATGCAACCAATATCTACCTACTGTGGTGTAGCGGTTTTCATACATGTCTACAGACCACGAGGTCCTGGGTTGGGTAGACACGCCAGTACACCACAACTGGTTATCAAAGGCCGTGGACATTGACTTGGTTGTCGATGTTATGTCTGTCCGTACGTCGTACCTGTGTTCTCGTTCGGGTCGTATTAAGCGTTTCGTGATAGCATTGTTACTATCATTACCGATTACGCAGGTGACGACCCCGTCATTGTAATTGTGTGTTCACTCGTCGTCGGCGCAATGCAACCTGACCATCATGTTGTGATAAGAGATTACTGAGATGAACAGGAAGTGTTCCTAAACAAGTAGGATTATACTGCTACAACTGGACCTCCGTGTATGCTTAGTGAGGGGTATTTTATAGTAAGCCGAACTTAGTCACTGTCACTGTAACAACTCATTACAACTGGGGTACAGTAGTACTCCTGTATACTGTCGTACTGCTGCCAGTGGCATTTGCTGTCAGGCCATACAAAGAAAACTTTTATCCAGTCATGGTACCAATTAAGCGTATCATTAAGTCTAATTGGTAAAGGACACTTTAAATGGCAACCATAGGTGTCATTAGTGTTGGCAGCTGCATAGGGAAAAACATAGAATTTGTTGAATTTTGACTCTCATTTCAAAACTCGCACAACCCTTATTATGAGTGAGGGGAGGGGGGAAAAACCACAAAATCATGATAAGATGCAAAAAAATGACTGTACAATTCGGACAAATTTTGGGGTGCAAAGGCCCCCTTTGAATTCAGGTCCCCTTTGCACCTTCGAATTCTGCCTACGGTGGTGAATGTATCTGGAATTTGTAGATATTTTAAAATTGGTATATAATTAGAAAACATTTAAGCAATGTAACATGGCCAACATTTAAGGGTTGATAAAGTAACAAGTGATTGATTGAGTAACAAAGAAAAATTCCTCCAGCAGTTGATTGATCCAAGTACTAAAAGAAAATGAAATCACATGAAGTTTGCTGAACTTGATTTAATTTAGATGGGACTGGAGGAAAGTTGCGATGGGCTACAAATGCTCTTTAAGGAAGTGTGGTGGTTTTTAGTTTGTGGGAGGCTAAAGGCTACATAGTTTAGAATTTGATGTACAGTATAAACAATTTCAAAACTGACTTACTGGCATTTTGTATCTTATAACTTAACTCAAATTACATTCTGGCTTCATGAAAGAGGGGATCTTGTCTCAGTAAAATTGTAATAATCTTCACATCTGGTTGCAGATCTTTTCTAATTAAGTGGGCGTTATACACATTGTGTGCATATGTACATGCTAGTGTGCTCAGAAAATTAACAGTGAATACGTAAATCATATTATGAGACGATATGTTGTAAGATATATTCATAAGTGAAACTACAAATATTTTCAAAGAATGCATTTCTATTGCCATCTTAACTTTCAAATGAAAAACAAAACAATTGACACCATTATCTGTTTTAAATGTTTTATTGACTGGGCATATTTTATAACCATTGCAAAATTTTGAATTAAAGTTATGTACACAAATGTTTTCTAACTGACTTAACATTTGTGTAATATCATTACAGAAATAAACATAATTCAACTTATTCAAAAATCTTCATTTATTGCAAAAATTAAAAACAACAATCAAATTTGTAAATAATCTTAATTACTTTTTGAAACATTACATAGTGCACTTAATTTTATGGATACAGTTAAGCTACACCATATATTACCTCAAATTTGCTTCAACTTACCATTATCATCAAAACAGGGTACATATAATAACCAAACATAATATAAATCAACTATCAAAGTAATTCAAACAGATCTCAATAACCTCAAATTGTGCATATTTTGCCAAGAATTAAATATAAGCGTCCCTTTTGTCACATGTTTAAAAATAAGTCTTGTTATAAATAAGTTTTTATTGATAGAGACAGTCACTTTACCAGCATCAACGTATTAACAATTACAAGCTGGGTGCTTTTTTGTGGTTTTTATATGATACTGTATATTTCCAAGGTTGCTAAGCCTGCTAGTTCCTCATACACTTTATACTTCATAAGATAAATCAGTCTATAATGAAAGTCTAATTGAGGATTAAAGCAAACAGTGCACTTAAAATGACACCTTTATTATTATTAATATCCCTTTCTCTCAGGCTCCTGTTTATATGTGATTCAATGTAGCATTTTTGCCCAGTCTGAGGGAAAAAAGTCAGTCATGTATGACAGCATGAAGAATATTTGTTTACGCTACAAAGAATGTCATTCTGATTGGTGAATGCTGATAGAGATTTGATTATTCATTATTTTTTCCTAGCAACCTTGATATATGTTTATTCATTTCTCAAACTTAAAAATGTCCATATATCATGGATAAACTATGCAAATTAAATATGCAAATTAAGTGAAAACTTAATTGAAATATTTACTTTAAAAAAATATAAATTGAACATATAGCAGAACTAATAAAACTTTTTTTTTTTTTTTTATATAGTTTAAATCATTGCACTGCCTGTAGTAAAAAAAAGGTATAATAAAATGTATAGACTATGTACATTTAATGAATAGTGAAATAAAAAATCAATGGTTTTTTTGTTTTTTCTTCCTGTACAAAAGTCTAATAGACATAACAAGACATATAGTATACGATTTATTAAAATGTGGCCCTCTTAGTTAATCCACAATAATGTATTTTGCAACTTTAGATTGATGTCTATAGAAAGTGACAAAATTAGCTTCACTTTTGATACAAAAAAACTTCAAAGTTGGTACTCTTATAAAAAAAAAAATGCCTACTAAACTGGGCCTAAATAAGTATATAATCTTATAATATGTAACAACTGTGTATAACAGTCCCTTTAATTAATGGGTAGTTTATGCTAAAATTTACTTACTTTGTAACCAGGGAGTGTTGTACTTAGTTAAGCTCTCCAGAGTTTTTTGCAACACTTCCTTTCACATACATATTGTATATTATTATATCCTACACCTATTCACATTTCTATATGTTGATAACTGTATTTCAACAATTCAAATATTTGTAAACTCAATTGTATATCTGTATATATTGTATATTGTTATATGTAAATATGTTGTGAAGAACCAAATAAATAAAGCAAATAAAGCAAAAATTACTAGTATCTATTTATCAAGACTTTAAATGGCATGAAAAACTAGACTAGCACAATACAGCATGTCCTGTACAACAAAACAAGATGGTAAAAGCAGTAATATGACATACCAACTCATGGTAAGGAAATGTGAAATATTAATGAGACCATTACAAAAAATAATTGTTCTACTGGCATACTCTTATATTTCCCAATGTCAGTATATTTTCCTTCTAGAACATAATTGGAGTTGATATTTTTCCTGTTTTGAGAGCAGTACCTCATAATTAAAAGAACAGTGAATTCAAAAATCACCAGTTCGAGTGGGAATGAAAGTGGCAGCAATAAATTGATCTCTGATCAAAAAAAAATAATGTTGCCCACACAAAATTCTCTTTTTGAATTGTTTTCCTAAAAAAGCTTTTCCCACTTTATCAGAAATTGCCAGCACAACTTATCTTAAATGTTCAATGTCTGAGTCATTAAAGAGCTGCTTTTGTGGGTAAAACATCCTGTAACAGAGGAGAGAATTTGGTTCGTGATATCAACAAAATATTTAGAAAAGTAAAGGCTAGTCTTCAAGAAAGAAAATTTTTGAGAAAGCACTGTTCCATTTACTGAAATGAAAAATCAAATGCAAAGTGTTTGTACTTATTTGACATGTTTGAGTTGATCATTTTAAAACATTTGTGACCTTAAGAGTAAATACATTTTTAAACAGTGATACACGAATTCCTGATAATAAAGGTAAAAATTCAAGTACTGAAATAGCTTTATGTAATATGCAAGATACATTGCCGTTTAAGTGTTGTATACATTCTTGGTATAGTTTACTGTAATTATATGACAACATAAATACAATACTTGAGACATACGCACTGTTCAAAATGGAAAATATGCTGGGTTTTTTAAGAATGTGAAATTTGGACATGACTTCTTGTTACCTTTTAGTTCTTTATAAACTCAAAACTAGTACATGTACATCAGTTTGTTGCCGCCTGAAAAATTTAATACCTATAATACACCACTTAAATGTCAGTGGAAACAATTTTAACTAACAAATTCTCTAAGCTTTACAATATAATGGAATTACAAAAGGTCAAAATAATGAAAAGGTTGGAAATTAAAGTTTAACAACTTTAAAACATCACTTACAATTTTAGTACAACTTGTGTAGTGTTAAAATCAAAAATTCATACTTCACTGCAGAGTCCATTGTGTGAAAAACATCACCTACAAAGGACTCGTAAAAGACAATCAGTAATGGGAAATTAAGTGTAGAAATCAATGGGATTCATTTTGCAAATGATGCTTTGGGAGGAGAAGTAACATGCCAAATAGGGAAAAAATGCTCATGAAAATCTTTGTGCGTTGTATCGTACACCTTGAAGTGAGTGATGATCATTAAGTCTTTATTTAATTGTGGATTAATGTCTGTTAGTGCTGTTTTGCAAGTCTTGCATTTGTGGTGTTGCAATGTGACTTTTGCGATGTATCCAGATATGTATATTAGTATGTTCTGGAAGTGGGCATCAGAGTCTTTGTTTGGTAATGTTGGAATTGGTGTAGTGTTCTCACTGTCTTTGTTTTCTCTGCTTATGGCTTGTGTTTTTTCATTTACCTGCAAGTTGTTCAGTGTGAAAATAAAATGCCCAGGGTCCTTTTGACAGTTGCCTAAGTTTGAAGGGTCCATTAATTTGTTGATCAACACATGCTTCAAACTATGTTTAAAGTCGGAACAGGTTGGGTTGTCCCTATATCCACCCCTTTGTCTGATAACCCCAAACAAATTTTCCACGCAATCTTGTTTTCAGTGATTGGTATACACTTCCTCAAAACCTCCGTGTTCATCTTTCTGAAGCTCCTCCCAAAGCATCGTCAGACTTTTGATTGTCATCTTCCAGCCACTAAGACAAGCAACCCTGTTTTGATCCCCTTTCACTTTTGTTTTCTTCAGATCGGCCAGCATTTCCCTCCACAATTGCAGGTGTAAGCTTATCTTGGTGACTGGACGATTCAGAACCTTTTTGTTCTTTCCGTTGCATGAGTCGAACAAACTGTCCATGTTTTCTAGGAACTCAGCAGATTGGGCAGCCTCTTGTGGCAATAACCCGTGTGACACTAAAGTGAGGATTCCAGCAGAGACTGTGTGGCTAACTGAGCTGCCAAGTTCACATGCATTTTAGCGAATGATATGGGATTGATGTGTTTGCATTAAAGCTTAGGTGCTATAAGCAGTGCTATGCTGGAATCTATATCATGAAACTTGACTATGTGTTCCTACTTAAACACTTTGTCTTCATTGGAAATGTTATGGTACTATAAGTTGTTACGTACACATTTAAGAAGATGTGGTGGGTCATACAAACAAAAGATCTTCTCACCTTTCAACAAAAAATGTGGCCTGACTGTTGTAACTCCCAAGAGTTTTGAGCATGGATCGGTTTGTTGTGCCAAAATCGCATATTAAAGCTTTTGGCTTCAAACCGATATTGATCATATGCTCACAACATTCCACAACCAGGTATTTCAGTTTGCTAGCAGGAGTTGCCCCTGAACATAAGTAATATGCAAACGGTTGCTTCCATTTCTTTGCAAGCCCACGAACAATAAAAACAAGAGCGTGGTCTGCAGTCGTTGTTGTTTTTCCCGATGCGCCAGTCCTCAAAGCCCTCAACAAAATCACCTTTTCTATTATAATTTAAACCACTTTTTAGACTGATCTCATCGAGGACTATAGCGCATTGCTTGTCTCTCAAAGACATGGAAACAACCTTTTCTTTCAGAACAAACAAAAGCTGCTCCGAAACACCTGTTGGGAAAGAATATTTTGCTAACCACAATTGCATTGAACGTATGGATGGTAAAAGAAATTGACGTGCACAAAACCGATAGGCCCTTGGGCCATGAAAATACAGTGAAAGAGCAATCAACTTCTCTTTGTCAGATCACTGCCTCCCATTAGGTGATTTCAATCTTAACTTGACTTTCGTCTTGAAAAAAGAATACTCACTTTTACTTAACTTTCGTCTTGAAAAAAAGAATACTCACTTTTACTTAAGTATTTAGAAGCCAACTTGAAAAGCTTTAAACATTGTGCTTTTTTAGAGCTCTTCTTAGATTTACCTTCCTTTAACCTAAATTTTCGGTTCAATTTCCACTCTGTTGCAGTACTTATTGAGAAGTCGTTTTGCTTTCTTCTTCTTGCTAATCTTCTGCTTTCTGATTGTATTATGGTCCTGAGTTTTCCTATCGCCTGGTTTGGCCACATAACAATGATCTTGTATTTTTTCTGAAGAGTAATTAAACTGCATATAATGATATTTGCCAAAGAGCCATTTTTCAATCATAATATAAGCAAACTTACATGGGAGGCAATTATGTTAATACACCCTCTAAAATGATGCCATACACCCTGGCAGTACAACATAGAATATTGATTTATTTCTTCATAATCTATTTTGAATTTTCTAACTTTTCTTTTGCATGGGTCTGTGAACTTTTATTTGTTGATATGATATTAATGATTCAAGCCATTACAACTTCATGTCAAACTAGTATTTTAAAGATAATTGAAAAAAATACATTCAGTGTGCTTGCTCATAGGGCAAATTATGACATCATCAAAAAGCATTTGAATAACTAACATAAAAAAAAGCAATCCATGGAGTTGCTGATCTCATTACCTTAAGCATACAGCATAGTGGGGGAAATAGCTAACAGGGTCACTAAAACTCTGTGACTTTCAAGCTTGTGACCCCAGAGTCTATGGGACACTAGTTCTGTGGCATTTAACCACTTTACCCCAGATTTACAGGACATAAGTTCACCTACCCACCCTCTTCTCATTGTTTTTGCCACTCTAATCTACCAACTATAAAGTGTCCAGCCTGTGGTTGTGATTTGTTGTCAATAAAATAAAATGGCGTGCTGGAGGTTTTTGATGCCAAGTTCCCAGTCCTTTGAAATAATGTGCCATGTTTTTATTGAGAAGAGATTGATTGTTTGTAGTTGAGAGCTTTTTAATGCAATTCGTTATATTTCTGTCCTGAACTTCAGTCACTGAAAATCATCAATATGACCAGTTTCTCCTGCTATACTTTGATTGAGCTAGCACAAACATGTATGATGGAGATCAAGTTCAAACTTCTTTGTCATATTCATCTGCTTCCATTCAAATAAATCTTGGTGGAGATTTAAAAAACAATAAGTTAACTACTTAAAATAAGGATTGACAGGTTGTATGGTTGTTATGTCACAAAATTTATGGAAAATATTCATTGTTTATTACAATAAGGCATAACAATTATGTAAATTGGTCAAATTTTCACAGATTTTGATGAAAATGTTTTAATTTTCATACTTAGAAGCTTTCTTCAGTAAATTTTGAGTCAAATCGAGCTCAATCTAAAATGAAATTTTGTAGTGTTTTTGAGGTTTTTAATGTTTTCTTTAATATAAGATGAACAATTTTGGCCAATGAAAAATCATTTAAGCTTGTGAACAGAAAAATATGTGATAAATCACCTTTTCTAACTTTTGCAGCAGGATTTCCAATATTAACCATGACTGAAACAAACTTCCTTTTCAAAGAAATGTCATTCTGGGTAGCAGTGGGTGGTTCCATACCTGTAATTAAATCGATCATCAAATATAACATTTAAATTTGTCATGCTATTTCAAGGCCAGATATCGTCTTAATATGGACAGTATATGCAATAAATGTTAGCTGTCTGATTGGTCATCCACAAATACCAAAAACCATTCAATAACCACTGCAAAAGTTACTTGTACACTGTTCATGCACACACAATTTCTACAGTACGTACCTATTTAGAAACTGCGGCAGACGTCAAACATAGTGTGAGGCAAGCCATAGCAAATTAATACACCAGAAAAAATAAACAGAGAAGACTTATATCCAAAAAAATTCATTTAAAAAGAAGAAAAAAAACTCAGTTTTATTCAGGCGAAGCATTCATTGTTTAAGTTCCTTTCATTCAAGATTCACATTCCATCATTTTTCATGGCAGAAACCAATTGTTTCATTTTTAGCAAAACTATTTGAAGAATAGTAGAGCTAGTACCCCCAGCGTTGGCGTCGGCATCCGATAAAGTTTTTTTTTAAAGTTTCCATACCTAAATTATAAATGGTGTACATTCATGTAACTTGGCATAGGGTTAGAGGACATGGGTATTGATCAATTGAGCATAATTGGAGGGTTGTGTGTGCATACTAATTAGCTTATTTGCATATGAATGAAAATATTTGTATCTGATATCTCTTAAATTAAAGTGGATGCAGGGATTTTGCTTGCACAAATGATCATATATGTGAAGAGCATTGTCTACACTCAATGGTGAGGTAAAATGTGCATAATAAGTAGGTTATTTGCCTAACAATAGACTCATACAAAATGTATACAATTCATGAGTGCATAACTTAAGTTATGAATGATGCACATGTAACTTGGCACAGGGGTAGAGGTCATGGTACTATTCAAATAAGCATGATTGGGGGTTGTGTGTGTATACTAATTAGCTTATTTGAATAACAATGAAAATATTTGTATCTATGCTATCTTAAATTAAAGTGGGAGTAGAGATTTTGTTTTACACAAATGATCATATATGCGACTGTCTACACTCAATGGTGAGATATAGTGTGCATATTAAGTATGTTATTAACATAAGAATAGACTTGCAAAATATTTAAGCTGAGATAACAACTTGCTCTTTGGTTCAGTGGTAGAGGGCACTGGTACTCTTCAGTTGATTGGGGGATTGTGTGTGCATAATAATTAGCCTATTTGCATAGAAATTAAAATATTTGTATGTGGTATCTCTTGAATTAAAGTGGGTATGATAATTTTGCTTAAACAAATGATCATACAGTATATGTGAAAAGCATTGTTCACACTTAATAGTAAGGTACAGTGTGCATTTGCAGTAATATCGTTAACCTGAGATCAAAAATATATGGCTTATGACTTTGATAAGATATTGATATTCCTGACATGAATAACAATCAAAATGTTTGTCTTGCCATGAATTAAGAAGCAAATAAAAAGTTTCCTCACTTCTATATGGGTTTGAGAAATTTAAACAAGCAGAGTGATAAAGTAGCTGAAGAAATTAGGATGAGGTCATTTGGGACGTAGTGGAATTGTATGTAGGGCAGGGTGCGGTGGCATGTGGAACAGGGTGGATTGGCATGTGGAACAGGGTGGGTTGGTATATGAGACAGGGCGGAATGGTATGAAGAAGAGGGTGGCTTGGCATGTGGGACAGGGCGGAATGGTATGTGGTGGGATGTTATCTGGATTTCAGTTGTGATGGCATGTGGGTCATGTAAGTGGTGGAATGACATATTATTTAGTTTTAAGGTGTGATTGCATGGAATATAGACGTGGGATGACATTTGGGATAGGTTGAAATGTGGGACAGTCTGGAATATGCATTATTAGCGGTGAGGGGATTTGTATCGTTTCCAATGTCTAGTTTGTCATACGTTAAGCAATATTGTTTTGCATAATTTTGCTTTAACGTTATTGTACATTTTTTATTCTGCTTGACTGCTTTACACACATATCCTTAAATTGAAGTTGTATTACAATCTAGGATGTAGTTCTGGGAATGTGTAGGGGCTGGGGTAGGATACAGTTTGTAAAGGGGTTGAATGGCATTCTTTTTATTGACATTGGCAAGTCATGGCCTCTCCTTTCTTTGTTATTCAATTGATAGAATTAAAATAAGTGTTATAGTTATAAAGACTGCTAGGTTTTAAATGCTTTTTAATTAACTGGGTGAGGTAACCTTGAGCTTTTTTGTCTTGAAATATCTTGGAAAACTCAATGATATTTTGAAGCTTGTAATGCAAATGTAAGTGCATCTTTCAAAGCTCAAGTAATTTGAAATCATCTGCCCCTGCTACCCTATTTCTGTATATACTTCCCTCTATTAGCCCAGTCCCTGTACTAGTTTTGAATTGTCGAGCATACTGTCCTTCTGACAGTTCTAGTCTTTGATTCCAGAGACCACTTGATTTAAGTTTTTGAGTCAGAAAATTGATTGTTGGATTTCTTTTCACAGTATGAATTTATTGCCCACCACATTCCATTGCAAAGTTTTAACTATGTCTTGACAGACCTTACCCTAAACATCCCCACCCCTCGATTTCTGCTCTGCCCTTGTCCAAATATTTCTCAAATTTGAATTACTTGTTCCGTGAGCAATAATAAAATCACACATCAAATTGAATCCAAATCCAATCATCAATTCTTGAGATATTCTAATGACAGACAAACTCACCTTAAAAATGTCCCTTCCCCTCCATTTGAGCCCTTCCCCTCCATTTGAGCCCTTCCCCTGTTTCAACATGTCCCAAATTTTAATCACTTCTTCCTTAAGCAGTAACAAAACGGTCCCTTTGATCTTTTTCTGCTCCATATAACTTTCGGTAATGTGGGTAGTATTAAGTTATCAAAAAAAACCAGCTTGTCCTAACGCAAATAGATTTGGGCGGAATTAATAACCTTAGGTCATGCAGAATAGCACCTATTCTGCAGAATAGGTCCAGCATGCCTTAGCTCCATGCAGTAGAAGAGAGTGAAAATTTTGATTTTATTTTTGTTGAGCATCCCAATAGTACATGAACCAAAAGTAGGGAAAATAAAGGGTGAATAATGTAAAGAAATCATTATGTATTAACAGGCTTCATCTGCACATACAAGTTTTAAACAAAAATGAACAGAGAAGGGTGATGCAGAAAAAATGTTGAAATAAAGGACTGGATATAAAGGAACACATGTATGAACCAAAAGCAGGGAAAATGTGAATAATGTAAAGAAATTATGTTTCAACAGTGTAGAAAATGGATTAAAGGGAAACACTGGAAGGCAGATCTATGACAACTTGTATGGTGCTTGACCTGTTGATGGAATTGAACCACCTTACATGCTTTTTAAAAACATTGTTTCTCTACCACAGGCTTCATATGCACATACAAGTTTTAAACAAAAAGTTAAAGGATAGCTATGGCAAGAGAAAGAGATAAGGCTGATGCAGAAAAACTTTGAAATAAAAGGTAAAACGACACATAAACAAAAACAAAGTATTTTTAAACATTTTAAAGGATAGCCATGGTAAGAAACTGATCAGGAAAAGATAAACATTTGACACAAATAAGGAATTCGATATAGGAGGTATAACGTTATAAAAATGATCTTAAAGTGAAGTCAACTTACTTCAGTGTTGTTCAATGCTTTTTGCATCATATTTAGTTTACATTCCTTTATGGTATGTATATGAATATGTTTGTTTGTTTGATGAGGTCTTAATGGCACCACAACAACGAGGGTCAAATTGTGCCTGAGAGGTCAGATCATTTTAGAGGTAGGAAGGAAAGAAAACAGGGGAAGAATGAGAGAAATTCAAGAACAAAAGTCAGAAAATTGTGACCGAGAGAGGTGCATGGGTGAAACAAAGTAGAGAGGGGGGTGGAAGAGAAGAATTAAATATGGTTGTAGAGGGAAGCATGATGAAGGAAGGAGATAATTTTACCTGGAGGATTTTTCTAGAAGAACTCAGCAATTAAGTTGTGGGGAGCGAGGGAAGCTCTGGAAAAGTTGTACAGGGAGCAAGCAAGGAGAACGTGATGGATAGTGAGGATGCAGTGGCAATTATGCATATGTGACAATAGATCCCATAGTAAACCTTTACAGAAAATATAGATCATGTGAAAATTATTACTTTTCAAAATAAAATGAAAGGTACTACATCATGACACACTGTAGTGTGTCTTATGAAACTAAGTGAATTATTGATTGGTTCTTAATCTGTCCTAATTTGTTACTTGTTTTCCGAAAATGGCAGCTTAAATTTTCAGATTTAAGCTCAGAACTTCAACAATTCTTACAACAGATATATACTTGCAAAGATTAATTGAACATAATTATTTAGATTATTATTAGATGTTAGTTCAGCAAGTTCTTTAATTCTTTTAAATATTGAAATAACTAAAGAGCGGCCATTATGTTTGAATATAATAATCATAGTTATGTTTGAATGACTACATTTATGATAAAAACATTTACTTTTAATGGTCTATAAAGACAGCTAAATCCAAATCAAATGAACATTTTAGTTTCAATAAAAATAAAAGTGATGAGATAAAATCATGAACAATCTCCTATATAAACAAACTTCACATTATATAACTGCAAATAAAACAGGATACATTCAAAAGATAATTTAAACAAATATAAAGTCATAAAGATAGTACATGTCAAGCATTCTACTTTTGGTTTATGAAACATTTAGTCATCAGAACATAAGAAATTGTACTTGCAAGGAATAGCGGATACTTTCAGACGCCCAGTACATTCATAATCACTTGGTGTAAAATGTGCTTCACACACTCTAAGCTGTAAAATTGATTGGCATCCTTTTTAATTCCAGTGTTGATAGCCAAACGTTACGCCTGTGGCAAAAAGGAAATTTTGTGTTTGAAGTTGTGAAAATGTATATATATTCTTAACATAATACATACATAACCAGACATACTAAAGCAATTTTAGCAAATGATACAAATCCATACATATGCCATCCCTCCCCCCTGTTACACATGCTATCCCTCCCTACAGGAAATCACACATGAAATCCAGATGCCTTTTCACCACAAGACCCAAATGCCATCCCACCTGTAATCTAGATGACATTCCATATTTCTCCACATGTTATCCCACCCTGTCCCTCATGCCTTCCCACCCTGATCCCAATTCCCACATCTACCAATCATTATGTCATCTACTATCCAACATTCTTTTCTCTAACTTCCATCCCCTTACCTAGAGTTATTTGCCGACTGTCCCTCATTCACCTGCCATTCTCCATATACCATCCCGCTCCTACCCTCATTTTACTATTCATCTACCAATTATAGTCTTAACCAATTCATAATTCCAACCTGCCTGCACTCACTCCATTAAGACATTTAGGCCAGGTTTAAACAATTTTTGGGACATTAGAAACTAAATTTATGCGGTTTTCAACCAAATTTAGGCAATTTTTTTAATGATTACGGGAATTTTAGGCAATTTTTAATCAATCTGAGCAATTTTCAACCCAATTTAGACTATTAAAAAAATTGGTTGAGTTTAATCAACTTAAAACATTTTTAGCAAATTTATTGGGGATTTTTTTTAAACCAAAATTGGGCAATTCTAAACCAAATTATGGCAATTTTTTTAAAACAAGAAATGCATCTCTTTATGTAGACCTATAACAAATTATCCTACTTGAATATTTTCACCACATAGTTTACTTACGGAATTCCACCAGAGGGTAAAATTTCAGTTTCCCACTGACCCATGATTGAAAACGCCATGCACTGCCAGGCCCGCAATCAGAATTTGTCTACGGTGGGGGCACAAATACAGTGGCCCGCCCAGTCTCCAAAAACATTTCTACTATTATTTCTTTATTTGACTTCATGCAAGGGAAAACAGACGTTCACAAAAAAAGGCGGGTAAAAAAAAAAGGGCGGGTGGGGGGAGAAACATTAAAAGTTTTCCCGCTTACCTCCATTCAGGGGCATCGCGATTCTCGTGAAGAAACTTTAATTGGGGGTGTAAAGCCAATTTTTACCTGATGAAAGTAGATATTACCTGAAAAAATATTCGTAGCTTATGCTAAATCTAATAGATGAAACGGACAATTCTTAACCCAATTTGGATGATCAGGTGATTTTTTCTTCTTCTCAGTTTGGATGAGTTTTAAGCATTTGTTGTCAATTTAACCAATTTTGAGCCCTTTTTGATCTAACTTTGGACAATTTATGAAGCAAATATGGGCAATTTTGAACAAAATTTGGGCAATTTTTAAGCACATTGGGAATTTTTTTTAACAAAATGTGTGATTTGTAACCAAATTTGGGCAAATTTTAGACCAATTTGAGCAGTTTTTAACCAAATTTGGACATTTTTTAACAAACTTTTGCCAATCTTTAAGCTAATTTGGGCAACTATTTACCAAATTTGGGCGACTATTTACCAAATTTGGGACATTTCTTACCAAATTTATGAAGAATTTTACCATAACGGGATGATGATTTTGTAAATAATTCAATTTCCTTCAAATATTATTCCGATTGTTTGGAAAAATTTACAAGAATTTTGGAAAATTTAATTGAATAACATTTTTTGGAATAGTCGGAAAATTTGATAGCATATGTCTTTCGATGAATAACATTTTTTGGAATGGTCAAAAAAATTGATAACATACGTCTTGAAAAAATAGGGCAATTTCTAAATCTTGATTCGAAAATTAAAAACATGATTTGGAAAACAACATTTTAGAACCTGATTCGGGAAAAGTTAGATTCAGATTTGAAAAATTCGGGTATTTTAAGATCATGATTCGGAAAAATTGAGAAGTTTAAATAACATTTTTCGGAATGATCAGAAAATTTGATATTATGACTCCAAATTTGCGAATCTTATTCAGAAACAAAGAAGAAATTAAGAACACAATTTAAAAAATTTGAAAAATTTTAGAAACTGAATATTCCAATTCAGGTGTTTTTAGATTCATGACTCAGAAAAATCTGGAAGTTTGATAACACTTTTCGGAAGATCAGGGAATTTCAGGTGTTGGCTCAGGCATGTCAGAAAAAATTGGAATATATGATTTGGGAAGAAATTATCATTGCACACTGGAAACAAATTAGAGCTACACTACAGCTCTTTCAATAATCTGAATTTTTTTGTCTAAATTTTATATCATTTTGCCCAGATTTGTTCTCATTCTCAAATATTGGCAGGTGCGATGCCCCTGGACCAATTTTCCATGAATTTTCATGCCATCATCCAATAACCATCACGGGTGGGATTTGCCGACCGATAGTGAAGTGGAGGGGGTCAAAAGTGGAGGAGGAATCAAGATCACAATACAAAAGATACCAATTCTAAATAAAAAGTGGGGGCAATGCTCCTTTCGCTCCCTCAAATCTTGCCTATGATCCCCAGTACACCCACAACCCCTATTCCCACTGCATTTACATTTATAATCCTCCATTTGTATATACTGTACTGTACTTTGTAATCCTGGATTCGTACATGTAGTCACATGCTATCTCTATTACTGTTGCACCAATTGTTATGTTTTATACTGTATTTATGAAAAATAGGTGACTACAAATGTTTTTTATTGCATACCTTTCTTCATCACAAGGGATTCTGTGGAAACGAAGAGCTGACCCGTAAGTCTTGTTGCATGATGCCATACAACAAGCAGGCATGTTTAAGCAGGACCTTAAAAGTAGAAAAGAAAAATTAATACAAATTATTAATAACATTAATAAGAGTAACACTAATATGTAGTTTATTACAACATCTTGGGAAAGTTTAACATCCCAATTTTTGCATAATAAGTAATTAGTAAAGAATCCCTTGTATGGATATTGCCCAGTGGGAATGACATCACCTTGATGATAGCAGGTAGATACTGTGATATATACTATAAAAGTATGTTACTGTTTTGTTGGTATGGGCATTGAAGTTCAAATTTATTTAGGAGGGCAAAAGGGAAATTGCCCGAAAATCCTAAATTCCCAGGCGAAGTTGGCAAAAGGAATCACGGATAAAATACATCCTTTGCCTGTTTGCATTACAAAAGTGTCTTGTTGGTATTTTTCCCCCAAAGTCTTTAAGACCTTTCCCCGAAAATAGTCAAATTTTTCAATCTGGGGGCAAATTTCCCCCTAACTCATATGCCCATGTTTGTTGGTGATACCATGCATATAGCTAAGCATGTGTGTGTGTGTGGGAGGAAGAAGGGGGAGGCTTAAATACCTTGGAAAAGTTGTAGTGTTTGCATCATACTTTTATGTTATTTGTCAGTAATTGTGTACATATTTATGTTGTCAACAGGTTCTATCACTAATATACATGCCTCAACGTGAAAATACAGTGCTCCAAAAAAACTTGTAAACACACTGAGCACATGTGTGTGGTATACAGATGAGTTATGGACCATATGATATGTGACCTACTGATTTTGTAGTGATGTCATGTAGGTGGGGCTTTATGTAAAATTCTTTAAACAGTGATAAATGTGCAACCCTATGCATGTTTTTTTAACATTTAAGTATTGTCAATATATTTTTTTGATATGCATGGTGAGCATGGCTTATGAACATATAATTTAGCATAGCTATTACAAAACTTGAGAATCAACCAACAATGGAATAAAGCATTGGAACCACTGAAAAATTTTCTGGTTAACAAAAATATAGTCTGGTATCAAGCAGACTTACCACTTATGAATATTCTATTGTTGAATGTTCTTGCTGGAAAATGAAACGTAAACCTGACTACTGATGTGGTGAGGGGGTACTACAGTAGATCTGAAATGTACAATGAAAAATAAACTAAAACTGCTTGAAAGCACATCATGCTCAGCTATTCATAGAGTGATATAAAGAAGTATATGCAGAAATAGGGGTATAGTAGGCAGTGACAGCCTGTAGCACTGTAGGTATAAGAGTTTCGACTCTCGGCCTTTACGTAGTATAGGGCGAATGACGTCACGCTCTTTGGTATTACAATCACCGGATGTCCCACATGGAATCACAACCCATACCCAGTACCCTACATGACATCCAATCCTACATTCCACATGGCCACCCACCCTAAGTCACATCCCACCCTCAGTCACACGTGGTATCCCACCCAATGCCATACATGATATTCCGTCCTATGTCTCACATGGTTCCCACCCTATGTCCCACAAAGTGTCCTTCTGTAGTTTTATCCTGTCACACTCCATGCTTGAGCACACTAAGTATGAAAGTCTGTAAGTTCATATAACATTTTTACGCAAATGAACAGTTGAATTGAATAAAAATGGCAGAGTCAAATAATCATGCCTGATGCAACCTTTGGTTCACAGATTTTGAAGAATTTAGGAATTTTAAACCTCAGGTTGTATAAAAGACACATACGGATCTTTAAAGAATGTTGGAAAAGTACATCATCTTACAGTTGTCTTCTAAGGAAATATCAAATCCTTTTAAGATTTTCTACAGAAACTAGCCTTTAACATGTACTGTATAACGGTCTCTAAAAAACTTAAACAAATTTTTAAGAAAATTAAAAACCTTCAATGAGGATTTAAAAAAAAACTTTAACACCTTCTGAGGAATTCTAAAGAAACTTTACAACTTTCTGAAGAAATCTGACAAAAACCTGTGGACAGCCAGTCAGACAGACGTAATCGCCATTACATAAGTTCGCATGGTAAACTCCTTGTGTAGCGGTACAACTTCAGCAAAATGTGTTCCTTGTAATATAACTTTATTCCGTTATTAAAATAACTGAAAATGTTACAATTTTTTAATGATTTTATAAAATTGATTTACATAATTGCTGAATTTTTGTGTTAGAAATGAAATTTTAGTCCAAGGATAAAAAATAATAATGAGAAATAAGAATCTAAGATAGGCATAGTAAACCTAGTTCAGTAAACTCTATATAGCAATTTACCGCTATACTAGGATTCTTCCATTCGCATTATGCTTCGCATGCACCAAAATACAGCAAAGGGTAACATAGTCTTGCTTTAAACCTTTCTCCAGTCAGGGTTGGAAAAATACATTAAAAGTCACTCGCCCATCATTTAAACAACTTGTCGAGATTTAATGAAGTGTAACGAGAACCACAGTATATTATAATAATTCTACTTGCCACAATCTATATTTCTTTGCCTATGGCGAGCAGGTGAGTGATTTTTCCAACCCTATTTCCAGCTTTTAGCTATTCATTTAGCGGGGTCAGCATATAATTTAATAGAACAGTGTTGTATGAACCACATTCACCTTTTCAAATCAATTACACAAAATAATTAATGCTTTAGAATGAAATTGACAACTCACACTTAAAGAGAGTTCTCCAGGAATAACAATCTTCACATCAAATCTAACCAAAAGACCACTATAGGTCAAAGGTTGCCATGACTTCAAATATTTGTTTGTAGACAAGGTAGAATTTGAAACATAAGAAGTGTGTTCATTCCATGTTGCACCAACTCTCTCCATCCGTGCGTCTAGAAATTCAAAAAATATTGAAAAAGGTTGATACATGTAATTATAATAGGAACAAATGATAAGTCTTCGAATTAAACACAACTTCATTAATTCCGTGCATACAAATGTAAATCAAATCATCAGACTTGATGATTTGTAGTTCTGTCCTATATGTATTTTGCCTTCCTGTATATGAAGTGTTCTACCGGTCTTATTTTCTTTATTTGTTTGTACAGGTCTGCTTTGTAAGTGCAATAGCTCTATATGTTATTTTAATGTACCATAAATCTTTGTTATATTAGTGTGGAAATCAAACAATCACATCAAATCGTATAGCTTCCCATTTTGAGTGCCACATGCAGGAAAAGATCAATGAAGCCAACAGTATTATGGCTCTGGTTCAAAAAACTTTTAATTCTCTGATAAGAACATGTGTAACTTTTTATATGGCACCCTTATTAATTAGAAGACAAATGCAATTGGAGAACGTTCAAAGGAGAGCAAATAGGTATATCCCCAGCTTCAATGCTCTTAGTTATGAAGACAGGCTTAAATCCGTCAATTTGCCAACCTTGGGATATATATGTCAGCGAGGCGATATGATTAAAGCTTACAAACTTTTTAATGTTTAAGATAAGGAAGTCACAGTTAATATTCAATTAGCCTCCAGCATCAATAGTGATAGCTTAGAGGCCATAGCAAAAAGTTATTTAAACCAAGAGCCAATGAAGCAGTGGAATTAAAATCCTTTAGCCACAGAATTGTTAACGCTTGGAACAGCCTACCTGACAACGTAATCTCATCATGTAGCATCCAAGACCATGGTTTTGAGGATCTTGCGAATGAGTGGAGTCAGGAACCAGTTGTCTACGATTACAGGGATGCCCCACCATGTAGCCGACGCAAGTTGGAGTCAAATACAGAGGCGTGAGTGTGAGGAATACCTAAGTATGTAATTCGGAAGGGCAATTCCAATATCAAAAAATTCGCGAAACTGGTACATTAAAATTATTATATTATTGTTACTACTGGGTTTCAGTCAGACATAACAAAAGTGAACGAAGACTAATGTTTCCATTTTGTGCTTACGGTAGTATATTTAATTTGGGCAATTCCTACCAAATGATGATTTTAAGAAGTGGTAGCCGTAAGGTTGGTACAATGGTAAGCTAGTCAACAAGTTTGACAGAAGATGCAACCGGGTGTCTTTTTATGACGTCAATACTAGGCCTACGTCGTTAGGTTAGGTTTAGATTAGGTTTAGGTTAGGGTATGATGTCATACGAAGGACAACCCGGTTTGAGATTCTGACGGCTGCCCTTAGGTAAACAACATGGAAGTACATGAATAATTTGCTAATGCCACGAAGTTTGACTTGTAAGTAAATAGTACGCAATCACAAATTGAGTAATGGCATCTTGATATCTCTAAAAGCAAATAGCTGTTTTGATATTTCCGACGACTACAAATAAATATAGCACCATTCCATACACCTTTAGCTGTTTACCTAGGCTGATCACTTTCAATTTTATTCATGTTAATCCGTTTGCTTTAAGTTCCATTCCTTTTGTTGTCCTACCTTAGTTAAGTTTTTTCTTATTCACTGTATCATGTTGATAATGTAAATACGTCACTTGTTATCTGAGACCCGTTCTGAGCATTTCAGACTGAAAAATGAATTGAAGAGAAGAATTGCAGTGAAGGAGGAGAAAAAAAACAACTTAAGAATAGTACGGGGGCACTTATTGCAGATAAATGCACTAACAGTGTAGAGTAAAAGCATAAGTTATGTAAATAAACAAAAGCAGCAATTAATGAGTATTTGAATCTGAATAAGTTAAGTCAACAAAAATCTTTCTAGAGGACATGAGCGCCAACTAAGCGTAGCAAAAGTATGAGAAAAAAATCAATTAACAAGCTTAGCAAGTTTAGCTTTGAAACAGTTTAGACTTGGTGCATGTACAATGTCTGATGGTAAAGCATTCCAATCTTTTAGTGTTTGAGAAAGGAATGAGAATTTATAAACATTCTTTTTAGCATAAGGAACGTGAAAATTCAGTCCATGGTTATTTCTTGTATTAATTCTTGCGTTTTGGATTAGGTTATCATTATCAATGGCGACAAGCTTGTTGAGTATTAAGTTATTTTATGTTAATGCCAGAAGCTTTTGCAATAAAATTGATTGACTACATGCTTATATTGAAGCAGAAGATATAAATTTGAAGCGGTAACCGAAACTTGGTTTAACAAGGATGGGAAAACGAATATACTTGGGTTCCAATGTTTTAGGCAAGACACAGTAGATAAAAAAGGGGGTGGTATTGTATTATATGCAGAGATATATCTGTAATTATATGTCGGACTCAATTAAGTGTATTAAGATCACGCAAGTTCATACTTTCAATTTTCGACAAAGAAACCATAATTATCGGCACATTATAGAAGCCCAAATATAACGACTACAGACGAGGAAAAATTGTATCAAAGCATACATGAGCTAGAATGCGATAGAGTACAATTGGTTGGAGATTTCAATTATTCTAACTTATTGGTCAAATCTCCAAGCTGAGAAACCAAATTCTTGTAAGCTCTTGAACTTGATACAGGACAAGCTTTGGTTTCAACACTTTGAAAACCCAACCAGAGAAAATGCAATTAAAGACCTATACCAAGGTATGATACATAATCTGCAAGTTGGTGAGCATTTTGGTGAAAGTGATCATAATATAATGAGGTGAATTGGTTATTATAGATAGAATAGAACGTGAGCAAATGAACCAAAAGACTTACATATTGCACAGGAGTCAATATGATATATTGAAACAAGAGGTCAGTTCAATTGACTGGGGGGATGGAATTTGAAAGGAAATTGGTAGGTGACATGTGGGAATTGATTAATGATGTGATTCAAGAAAAAATAGATAAATGCATACCAATAAGGAAATTAACGATTAGAAATAAACCTAAATGGATGACAAAACCATATATTAGAATTGATTCGTAAGAAAAGGAAAATGTAGAGAAAATATTCAAAGAAATTGTGCACATGGTATAAAAGGAAATGTATTGAAATGGATAAGCCAATGGCTACCGAACCGTTATCAAAGAGTAGTAATACATGGTAGCGAATCATCATGAAGATCAGTTACAAGCTCTGTTATTGAAGGGTTCGTGTTGGGTGGGTATGTTTTAAAATGTATGAATGATTTAGAGGAAAGTCTCAAATCCTTTGTTAGTCAATTTGCTGATGATACAAAAGTACTTTATCCTATCCGAAATGAATCAAATAGGTCAATTCTACAAAGTGATATTAATAAATTACTGCAATGGAATGGAAAATGGCAGAAGTCCTTCAGCTCGGACAAGTGTACAATATTATACTTTGGATACAATAAACAAGATATCATTATTTCATGAAGGATGAAACAATTGTAAGCAAGGAAGAGGAGAAAGACCTCGGAGTCTATGTAACAACATCACTAAAGCAAAATAAGCAATGTGGAGAGGCGGTAAAAGAAGCAAACAAAGTTGTTAGGATAATTAAACGAAATTTTTGCAATTTTGATCAAATAAAATCACTGTAAACCTTTATAAATTATTGGAGCCACACCTTGATTATTGTATCAGGCGTGGTAACCATTCCAAAACCAGGACATTCAACTTCTAGAGGGAGTTCAAAGGAGAATGACCAAACTTGTACCTGAATTGAAGCATCTGACATATGATAACAGACTAAAGAAATTAAATTTAATTAATTTAGAGCAAACGCACCTCGGAAAAGACTAAGTTACCGTGTATAATATGTTTCAAAACAAATTAGATATTAATTCTGCAATTTGTTTCGATTTAATATACGAGTCACAAACGAAAGTCGACTTCAAAAGAATCCGTCCTTGTAATGTTAGGCTTGATGTGCGTAAGTATTCTTTTTTCTCGAGAGTTTGTAGAACATGGAATCAGCTCCCACAAAATGTTGGATCGGCTAGATGAATGTGGGATATTATGGGCCACATTCAAGTTCATGGTGTGGCCATGAAGGTAAATTAAAATTCAGAGGAGTTGAGGGTTGAGAATATAACTTCGTTACCCAGCAAAAACATGAAGACTCTTTTGTTGTTTAATCTGCCTTATCTGCAACGCACACAATTCCATGTTATACAAGCTTTAAATCCATTTTCTCTACTCTCCCAGTATCTTATAGACGTTTATGGACAAGTGCACTGGTAACAGATTCAAATATGAAAGCCGTAGACGAATAGCATACAAGCAGACTGCGGTCTTTGATTTTTGGTGATAGATCTTTTAGTTTGGGAGTTATAGTTTCTCAAAGTTTGAGAATTTTTGAATAAGTCTACTCTTGATACATGATGGTCTGAGGATCTGATGTGTAATTCCTAAAATTCTTAACTGACTTTCTAACGATGCACTGTGAACTCGGGTATAGGGTATCTATACCCATCCCCATTCTAAACAATGGTCCTTCATATGATTTAGTGAACAGACACATAACGATCTATTTATACATTTATATTTCATTTCAGCTAAAAACGTTTCTGGTATAGGCATTATTCATCTATCCAATAAACTTTAACTTCACTTATGAACCTGTTTTGTCATCATTTTCAATTAGAGTGAGTAAAATTTCTATGGTGAAGCCATAAAACAAGACGTGTTTTGACTTATTTTCCTGAATAATACCTCTAGCTAAACTGATTTTAGTGTAACTTTCATGTAGCAACTATCCAACTATATAACAAACCCTTTGTTTTGTTGCGTCGTAAATGCCCCCTCCAAAAAAACGTATGTCTTAAATCCTTCCGATTTTCTTATGTCAGTATGTAATGACTATATTTTATAATGAAATCATCAGTGTTCCGTGCAACAAGACAAAATGTTCAGTGTACTTTGTAATTGATGTTCTACGTACATTTGAATGATATCTTCCACAAAATTATGAATTTTAATGAATGAATCAAGAAGATCATCATACATAAATATTTCAAAAGAAGTACTTATGATATTAAAAATTTCGTCAATCAATGATAGAGATTTTTGTAACATTTTCATATTTTGTCGAGTATCAAAGGGAACCGTTCATTATAAAAATAGGGTGTTGACAAATTGCTGGGAAATGTGTAAACAATACGGTCTCACTAAATATATAATATCTGTTGTTTATTTACGAAATCATATATTCATAACTGTTCATGTACGAAACGGACATAAACATAATGTAACTGCAGTATTTTTTTCTAAATTGATTTTAAGTCCAAAAAAAACCCGCTTATACTTGGAACATCCCAAATTTGATTTTTAGGTAAATGATCGCTTTGCGTGTTTCGATATGTAAAACAATCTGACGTGGTTGTCTGCTAAAAGATATGCAAATTGAACCCCTTCATTTATTACGACCCAAACACACACACACACACACACAACACACATAAACCTTTTATCTACCCTGGCCGCGCCGCTGGGTGGAAATATCAGTAGACCTATATGACAAAACTCAGCGACCAACTTTTTGTCAATCGCAAAATTAAAAACTTAGAAACCATACTCTTAAACATCAAGTTCATTCAGTCATAAGTCGGAGATTACAAATTAGTAAAAGCCTTCCAGTTGGTATATCTATACCTGAAAATTAAAAATGCTGTAAAATTATATTTTCAAGTTAACCGAGTTGTATCAATATGTTGTTACTCTCATTATGTTCGAGATTTTCATCCCAATGTACTCAATGCTCTTAGATAATCAAATTAAGTAAAGTTTACAAAAATTGGTCTAGTCGGGGGTCCAAAATTTAGATTGGAGGAGCTTTTAAAAATATCCCTGGCACCCACTGACGGCATTTTCTTTTCATTACGCAAGGAAGGAGAGGGAGTGGGGGTAGGACGAACCTAAACAGTGGTGTAGCCAGCATATATACATCTTTATATAAGACTCAATTTTTAGGGGAGACATCAGCATATTCGTCCCCCAACAAAATTATTGGGGGATATGTCCACCACCCCGCCTCCTCCCCCCGGATCGTCGCCTATGCTGGCACGGGAAAGTGACATGATTTTAGACGTAACTGCTTTACAACACGTATGAATGGGCTCTACAGGATCCCACAAACGAACATCCTCATATTAATCAATTACCGTTTAAAAAAAACTCCTTTATTGATTTTTCACAAAAGGCCTCTGAAATAAATGTATTTTTGGTAGAACTCCATTATAGTCCAAAGACATACACTAACCCTAACATTTAGACTGTTGGGCCTCCGGACTATTGGACTATTGAATCTTTGGACTATCTGGCCTTCGGTTTATTGGGCCTTTTCTTTCGAAGTATTGAGCCTTTATTTCGAACTATTAAACCTTCGAACTATTGGGCCTTTATTTCGGACTATTGAACTTTTGAATTATTGGGCCTTTATTTCGGACTGTTGGATCTTTGAACTATTGGGTCTTTATTTCGGACTATTGAACCTTTGAACTATTGGGCCTTTATTTTGGACTATTAAACCTTTGAACTATTGGGCCTATAATTCGGACTATTGAGCCTTTGAACTATTGGGCCTTTATTTCGGACTATTGAACCTTTGAACTATTAGGCCTTTATTTCGGATTATTGAACCTTTGAACTATTGGGCCTTTATTTTGGACTATTAAACCTTTGAACTATTGGACCTATAATTCGGACTATTGAACCTTTGAACTATCGGGCCTTTATTTCAGACTATTGAACCTTTGAACTATTGGGCCTTTATTTCGGACTATTGAATCTTCGGACTATTGAATCTTCGGATTATTGGGCCTTTATTTCGGACTATTGAACCTTTGAACTAATGGGCCTTTGTTTCGGACTATTAAACCTTTAAACTATTGGGCCTTTGTTTCGGATTATTGAATCTTCGGATTATTGGGCCTTCGAACAAGTGGACGGACACATTATTAACAGATTAAGCAGGCAACTTGATGAAATCATATTCATGGCTGTAGGCAGGGGAGTCAACAGGGTCATATGAACCTCAAAAAAAGTAAAATGGTAATGGTAAAAAGGTCCAGAAAATATGCTAAAAGGTCAAAATATTTCCCTCGGCGGCCGCCAATCCGAAAGGTTGGCTAAACCTCTACATTTCAGCTAGTGGTTCAAGTAGTTGTCTCCAGAATTGCTGCTTTCTCGCTCGAGACTCCCGAGGTTTTATACTTTCGAAAAATTAACTGTACTATCGTTAACATCTTTCCAATCTGGTATCACGATCACAAACATAAAATGTACCTACCAAACACATGTGAGTGGCATAGCCTTTTTAACATACAACTGGGGAGGGAAAATTCCCCATTCTTTTGACCCCCTCCTCCACTCTTTCAGTGGTAAGTTTTTTGACCCTAGGAAAATATTACTATGAAAGAAATATATTAAGAAAATAAATAATAAATTAAAATCGTCAACTCAATACTCAACATTGAGTAGCCGACTCTGAAATCTCAAATTTCAAATTTTCATTTTC
Source organism: Chiridota heheva (assembly GCA_020152595.1). Classification (NCBI taxonomy): domain Eukaryota; kingdom Metazoa; phylum Echinodermata; class Holothuroidea; order Apodida; family Chiridotidae; genus Chiridota; species Chiridota heheva. The sequence continues at coordinate 1,202,551 of JAIGNY010000088.1, read as the reverse complement.
GAGAATTTTCCTTCATTTTGGGAAATTTTCTCATTTTAGTAAAATTTTCTTCAAATTTTTTCAATTGTCTTTCATTTTAGGGAAATTTCATTTAATTCAGAGAAATTTCCTTCATTTTCTGGACATTTTCTTCAATTTTTGGAAGTTTTCAATTTTCAGGTAAATTTTTTCCTTTTTTAAGAAATTTGCTTTCATTTTATGAAAATTTCTTTCTTTGTAGGAAAATTTCGTCAATTTTTCTTCATTTTCGTGAAACATACTTTAAACATCGGGAAAATTCCTTAATTCTCTGCAAATTTTCTTCAATCTTTTGGAAGTTTTCTTCAATTTTTGTTAAATTTGCTTCATTTTTGTGAAATTTAGCGTGCTTCAAATTTATGAAGTTTTCTTCAATTTTCGCGAAGTTTTCTTCAATTTTGAGGATTTGAATAAGAAACGAAAGAAAAGATGTGGAAGGAACCTGACTCGTCAAAATCAATTCCTCAGACTTTCATTATTGGGGACCCAAAATGGTACTTCTCCCTCTTCACCCCTCCCCCAATAAAATCATTGAGAACCTTCCTAGACAATTGTTTATTCGTCATAATTTATTGCAGATTGATCAAAATGATGTTTGAGCAATCTGAAACAGTTGAGCTGAACTATAGTAGACATAAAAAAGAGCATGAAAACACACTTACTCATAACGATGAACAAACGCGGGGCTTGCCGACGGCCCTTCTTTTGTACCATCTCCAAAGTCCACTTTAAAGACTACGCCACCTGTCGTTACATTTCTGCCTGCGTTGTCAGTAAGCATGAGTGTAAACGAAATTTTCTCCAAAGGTGGATAAGTTCCTCTATGATATTCAGTGTCCGTGGAAGTCGGTGCAAAGAGCGGTGATTTTGCTGTCACAGTAATATCTTTAATAAAAGAAACACTTCTTTTGATTTCCTACATTATACAATTGATATGATATAATATAATATCATCATCTTCATCATCATCACCGTTATCGTCATCGTCTTCGTCCTCGTTGTCGTCATCGTCGTCGTCAACAACATTATCATCATTATCATCACTTACTTACCGTGGCCATTGCTTACATTTCGTAAGCTGTATAAATCATAACATGTATGTATATAGAAAGGGTTGCATTTATGATTATTTTGATGTAAGAGATGCCCTATATAGTCGTTATTTTAACCTTTATCGTTTAAGTATATTTTCTTTATCAAAAGTAAAAATATTAATTTTGCTAACGTTTTTCTTCATCTTTTTATTTAAGTATTAGGCAGACATTTTGGTTGAGGACAAGAACTCACGTTTTTTGAGACCAGCTTGAAATAGTTTGAAATTTATGCCACCACTAGAAATTTAAGGAGGGGTTCAGGAAGCGAAACCAGCCGCTGTAACGCGCCATTTTTTCGTATATTGACTTTTGAAAATCAAGGAAATATCGGGGGAAATATACAACGCTAAAATTCAAAAATTATATTATATATATTCAAAATTTAATAAATCCATACTTTAAATTTGTGCCCAAGTTTTGGGGTCGTCAAGTTGTGTTCTATACTATATTACTGTATTAGACCTTTGGATTGCTTTGGGAATTGGGAATAGGTGGGTGTATATTTGAAGAAGGTTACACAAAGGATTTACGGGTGATCCTGTAGTCGATGCAACCGCTGCAGAGGCAGTATTGATCGGTGTCACCACACCAGTTGGCTGACGAACAACAGGGAGAAAAAGGGCATTTTGCTGGTTGTCCATTGGGTGCAGGGTATTTCACGCCACATCGATAATCGGTTCGATACGCATTCTCATCGTCTGTATCTGTGTAGGAGAAAACAATATCACAATTGAGGCTTTTTGCGTGGCTCAGCGGTGAAAGCGTACATGTGGCACAACAGAGTTCTGGGTTCGATCCCTGTGGGCTCCAATCCGTGTCCAAACTGCTTTATAAAACGGCTGTAGACATCTTAACGTTGACATTCCACGTTCTGAAAAGTACTGACAAGATGCATTTTTCAAAGTATTAGCCGAGTTCAGAGATTTCATCACGTGACTCTAACTCATCTGGAAGACATTTTGCCGGGTAAGCGTCATTGCGTTTCACGCGTCTTCACACAGCTCACATACAACAAACATACTGCCTGCTAACCTACTTACCAGTACCAGTTCAACGAATTGTATTGTTTTTGTTGGCGGCGGCGATTTTACTGCATATTTTCCTAACGTTTTATATATTCACCGAGTATACGAAGAGTAACTTTTACGTAATCGCCATCAGTTTGTTCGTTATACGCAAACAAAGCCTCACATACCTGGCATAAAGTGCTCACTGCAAATCCTAGTGTGAACCGAAGGTTGAAAGACGTTCCGTCGTACAACATAACCCACTTCAAACATCGATCAGATGGAAATCGAGAAAACGTCTTTTTTAGTATTCCCCGGCACACATCTATAAATCTTATATAACAACATGCAAGCGTTTGTAAGTCTAAATAGGTATACAGCAGACGATCGTTCTCGCCCGACAAAAAGACGATGTAAACAAAGTCACGTGACTCAAGACGTCAGCTGAAACATCTTATTAGGTTGTTTTCATATTAAGGAGCTTGTGCAATCATTTCCCCTTAAAATTATGTTGCTGCATAAAATTCACACATTTTAAAATTTTGGCAATTTAAGCAATAAAACAAGAAATCAGCTATTTTTTATTTTTTTCATCAAGTTTTAAGACTGTTCTACCTGTTTACTCAGAAATCAATGTCCTTTGATAATACACATACACAAATTGTAAAAGTCCAAAGAGGACCAAATATTGACGACCGAACAGGAAATCAGGGTATTACTACTAGTTGTTGGCGTTAACATTGGCGTAGGCAGGTTTTTTTGTTTGGGGAGGGGGGGGGGGGGCTACTCATTGGTATGAATTTTGACCCGTGACAGTATCTAAGCGGAGCGCCATCATGGGTTGGCTCGTAGCGTTTAGAGAAATTTTTCCAATAAATGCTGCCTATAGATTGCCGGAAATGGCACTTCCCAGGCCAAAAACTTGCAAATTTGGGGCTGTTTTTCTTTAATTGTTCACAATTTTGCCAGAATTTTGCTGTACATTTTGCCTGAATTCTTGGTTGCCAAAAAAATTGGGGGAACTGTGCCACCTGCCCCCGCCACATACTTGCCGAAGTACAATTTATTCAAACTCTATTGCGTAGCGATATAGGGGCAGTTTGGGTTGATGCCTCCCGAGTTTTTATGGGGGAAGGGGGGTGGTACATGTCAAAAGAAGATATTTGTAAAGCAAACAGAAGATCATTGATCACACTTGCACACCTGGCCAATATTTTTGACTCCAGAATATTGAAAAATAAGGGGTTGAGTGAGGTGGCATTGTACTTACTTGTTACTTGGAGTCGAAAGGTTGGAAGTAAGATTTGACAATCAAACTTACCAAATCATAATTTAAGATTCAACCGCCGCGCTGATGTTATGGTAAATCTGTCGATAACTGATTCCACGTCTGGGCAATGGGTTCTATGAATTTGTAATAGAATAAGTGCCTCCAGTCGGGCTTTCGTCATTGTTGACCGAATAGCTGTAAGGGTTCTTTTCATTTTTGAAAAGACTCTCTTGGCCTGTGCAGAAGTCACTGGCAAAGTTGCCAGCAACTGGAGCAACAGTGATATGTTAGGAAACATTTCAGAGCAATGATCCAGGGCACAGACGGATGAAGATGGTCGGGACTTGACAGGAACATTTTCCCATTTCTTCCTCCATAACATGTATTCGCCCTTAACAATCATGAGAGGATCTCTGATCAAACTTGCATACACCTCAATAGCAGGAGTTAAATCATTCCACTGCCTCTCACCGTCAGCTTGTTTGGCGAATTCCATACAATTTGGTACAAGGTAGTTAAGTTACATAATCTGTTGTTGATGTGGTCCAAATCTGTGCTTGAGGTCTCCAATAATGGAGTCTATGGCTGGATAAAAAAAGGTGTTGTTGATGTGGTCTTAATCTGTGCTTGAGGTCTCCAATAATGGAGTCTATGGCTGGATAAATAAAGTTGACTCTGTAATAGCCTTCGGTGGTGTTGTCCGATGTTTGAGCATTTGGTCGGTATGAGCTTCTAGCTGCAATGCGTGGTTTTCGCAGTTCCACCTCTATCACATCTTGTGCGACTGATTCTGCCTTTTGATACAGATCATGGAACTCCCCTTCACTTTGCAATTCTTTGAGAACAGACTGGAGACGGTTTACTAAGGCTAACGCTTGGGATAAATTCCCCCCCCCCCCCTCCCCCCCTTCACTGTTTGTAAGACTCAGGAAACTGGTAGCATCAATCCTGACAGTTTCTCCAAAATGACTGAAGCAACTGCAAATTCTGAGTTGCACACCAATTTTTCAAGGCTTTCTGCTTTGTTTCTGTCGCAAGATGATGCCCAGCATTTGATTTCCGATAAGGCATCTAGTGTATATTTCAAAAGTTGCATAAATGTTACAACTGCTGTGTGTCGTTCCACAGAACGTGTTTCGCACAACGTAATCAGGTGCTTCTTGGTCATGGAAATACCAGAGTCACTTTCTATGAGGCTCTTTAACAGATCCGTTTTTTTGCACTTGCTCGAAAAGTCGGTGAAATTTCTCGCACAACATTGCGGAAGCACTCAAATTTAGGCAGTGCATGGCGCAATGAAAATAAAAGGCCAATGGAGCTGCCTTTTTTATTGTTGCTGAAACATCAACCCGTTCACTGGCCATGGCTCCTGCCCCATCATAGCCTTGTCCCACACAAAGAGACAGATTCAAACCGAGCTCACAAATCTTTCTTAGCAACGTTTCTCTAATAGCTTTGCCACTCAACTTGGTTTCATTATGCTCAATTTCACCGGGATTATTAGATTTGATGTCAGAAATCAAGTCCAATATCATTACCGTGTCCTCATGCAATCTCCAAACTCCAGAATCGCTAGGTGAAACATATCTTATAACAATTGCCAGTTGTTCCCTTTTTTGGCGATCCAATGTTTCATCAGCTATGATAGACCAGAACTGTGCTTTTTTGATGTTAGCAACAACACTTTCCCTAATCATGTCACCAGCAACGCAAATAGGTTCATTTTGAATCAAGGATGATAGGTAGCTGCATTAGCATGGGAAGTTTTTATATGGTCCTTCAAAAGTAAATCCCCACTACGAAGTCGAAAACGAAGTAACCCTAAAATTTCCGTCATTTTCTGTTCCCGCCATTCTATTTTCCTGGACTGTGAACATATATAAAAAATGTGTGTTTGCTTCACCCACACCGACGATGACAAATAGCTTTATGAAACTCGTGGAACTAAGCCTATGTTAAAGACGATAGAAGAACAACAAATGGTCACTTATGTATACATATCATTAATATATTTACTGGACTGGGCATACATTACCTTCATCCGTGTTTTCCCTTTTCCTTTTTGAAAAACCATATGCGAAAAGTGACATTTTCAAAATTCAAGTTCAACCGAACTTAATTACCGCCTTCAGAGTTTAGACAAATTGATTTCTATTTGTGGAAAGTTTTGAGCAAAATAATGGGGCGCTTGTAGTACTTTGTTATCGCAAAGCAGTAGCAGAATGGCGCCATCTTCCATCGTCATCGCGTAAGAACAGGCTTGGCAAGTTCACAGCTCTTGACAAATTAAAAATTGCGTCAAAATTGTATCTAAAAATTTGAATTATTTTTTGTTTTGTTTTACAGGAATACAACGAATTTACATTACAGGGAATGCAGGGAGATTCGCATTTCATGTATGCGCATCTGTACGATACATAGGCATATAGGTGTAATTTAGTTTTTGTAAATATGGGGATTGGGGGGGCATGGCCCCTGTGGCCCCCCTCTGGCTACGCCAGTGGGCGTTAATACAATTTGGTTTGCTTTTTAGAGAAACATAATATTACAAAACAATAATTGACAAAATTTTGATAAATTAATGTTGTTGTTCATAAAAGTATAAAGTTTATCAGATTTCAATGGGACTGTGATTCATATTTTCATTCATTTTAAAATCGAGTAGGTATCTTGGCCTTCAGCAAGTTATAGAAGAATCAACTTACAACTTTTTTGTTATGTCAACTTTCGAAGCTAATGATGATAACATAGCATTTTTGAAATGCTCTAAATGCACTTTTTCAATTTTCACGATACCGCCAACATTATATACATAACAACTTTCGTTATGAGCAAAAGTGAAATAACGGATATCGACATTGCATATATAGCGAAACTTTGGAATCACACCCACAATAAACATTTTACAGTATTTGACACATATATACTTCTTTGATTGTATAATAAACGCTATAATGGTTGGTTCTATAGTATAAAGCTGACATTGCTATATAGCATGCAATTATTCCATGGTGTTATATATACAAGTTGTACAGCAATGTGATAGGAGTCAAATTTCTTGCGCGCGGTGTTCTTGCTTACAGATATCATGAAGTTGAATACAGGATTAAAAACATACTTTTACTTGAATAGTGTAGCATGGCGAAGCAATTTTGTGGGCCAATAAGAAAAGAGGAAGTACATCAATATTTTCGCGTATAATGAATCAATTTAGACTAATTTTCAATCTGGATGTATAGAGTGGTTTTGCCAGTTACTATGGATTATTGACGATAAGTGAAGCATTTACCTGGACGCGGTCAGATTCGGAATAAACACTATCCACATAGAAAAGAAAGACATAATGTGTACATTTAAACACAATTGACTTGCAATCTTGCCAATGGCGTGGCGAAGGACTTAACTATCAAACGTGATACATTTGTTTTCATATATCAGTATATGTTTGTGTTATTTCTAATATCGCAACGATCTTAATATATTGACAATATATTGAAGTATTCTCTTGTCCACTGAAAAGTTCTTTGTATAAATAAATATTTCATCCTTCTATCTGTTTATGTCTCAAATGAATTGATTCGACTTGTCTAAAACTTGTGGAATCTTCGTGCCACTCTACACGAATTACAAAGTTTTGAATTTTAAAAAGAAATGTTATGCAACATATTTCTCTACTGAATGTGAATGGAGCCTTCTTCACGATGTGACATGTAATATCAACAAATACAATGCCAGAAATAAAACGCTAATCTTTTAAAGTTATATTCTGCAAAGGAAAAGGTTAGGCAAATGAATAATTTTATGATCTGAGGTTTGATGCTCTTTCTCTGAACATTATTAAAGCTTTATACCCTAAAGGCAACTTAGTACTTCTAAACTTTCTGGGCTAACGGACATAAAACGGGGTTATCATTCGTGCAAAATTTGATTCTAATAACAAGTCACCAAGGGATACAACACGCACATCTCTTTGAAAATGAACGATAGAGTTAATAAACAAATTTCATGTTAACTTACTGATGAGACTTTTAATAAGTTACTATGAAACTGAACAAAGGGCACTTATCTTTCCTCTTCGCGATGAAATCGAATTTTGAACTTACATAATAAATATCATAATCTAATAAGATATAATGGTGCCTCTGATGTGTCGAGAAAGGTTCAATATTGTATGCGAATATTTCTAATGGAATGGGAATTAACTATATTTAGATACTTAAAACATTGATAACTACTTTTACGTAGGTAAAGCGTTAACACGTACATGGAAGCATTGCATTAGGCAAACTCTCAGATAATTTTTAGTCAGCTTTTCAATTAATGGTGTACATATGAATAGGATATGAACAGTACATGTGAACAGGGTATGAACAGTACATGTGAATAGGTATGAACAGTGTCTGTGAATAGGGTATGAACAGTACATGTGAATAGGTATGCACAGTACATGTGAATAGGTATGAACAGTGCACGTGAACAGGGTATGAACAGTACACGTGAATAGGTATGTACAGTACATGTGAATAGGATATGAACAGTACATGTGAATAGGCATGAAAAGTGCACGTGAACAGGGTATGAACAGTACATGTAAATAGGTATGTACAGTACATGTGAACAAGGTATGAACAGTACATGTTAATAGGGTATGAACAGTACATGTGAACAAGGTATGAACAATACATGTGAATATGTATGAACAGTACATGTGAACAGGGTATGAACAGTACACGTGAATAGGGTATGCACACCAGATTATTATTTGTGCATTACATTGATGCCTCACTTTTTGTACAAAGTGACAAAAATTGGGCAAGCTTGTGACTTTACCCCAAACTAGTAGTAATTGTTGTATAGAACTACTATTGATGAAAACGGAAACTTTGAAAGGAGCTTGCATATTGTACATACGTCTCTCGAAAATATTATTCAAATGATTTCTGAGTGGAATAATAACAATATATATACAAAAAACAGTTGGAATATGTTAACGTATACGAAAGGTGAACATTCCACAGAAGGGTAAGACGTATATTTTGATACTATATTACGTCACTTCTTTTATCTACAGCTTAAGTTCAACAAGCGCCGCATGAAAAAATTGAAAGACCTTTTACACAGTTTACATGAACTGCTCTGTCCTTTGATTGTGACCTTTCATAATCAAAGCGAATTTTTCAAAGAATACGTGATTTGTCGAAGTCTACAAATAGAAAGTAAAAAATTCTGAGCATTAATTTATCGCATACTGACTACAACAGTCAGCTAGGTCAGCAGAATGAAAGAATACATAATCGCCAAATTTCGGATTATTAGGAGCTAAACTAAATAGATACGATCAAGAGAAAGTTACGCGATAGAACATAATTTAATGGGAATGTAAGTGATCAGCTTATCACATTAAAAAGGACATAAACCAATTAATGTGTTGATGCTTTCCTTAGGAATATAAATAATACAGATTTTTTCATTTGAAACACCCGCGTATTATACGGAAATTTTCACATACACAGACGTTTATACCGACAAAATGGTTTTGTTATGTGACACTTGGATAACAATAGCATGTGTGTCAATGTCAGTGAATGCCATTTTTATCATAATTTTCTGTGCATTTTGCATGAATAAAAGAGTTCGGTATGAAGAAGGGAGACCTACTCGCCATTTCACACCAAGAAGCAGATCGTTTGGAATGACGGACGTGATAACACAAAAAGACAATTCTGAGTTAGAAATTGTTACTGGCTATACTCTTGATCGTAACTTACCGCAAGTGAACACTTTCCAGCCTAAAGGTAAGCAGGGAAGAGGCAACCGATCGTTACCCTCGCTTCCAATGGGAGTAATCAACAGAAACTCACAACGTTGGTCGAAAAGGGAAAGTACAATTCAAAAGAGCTTTTCGAATGATGACATATCCTCTAGTTGTAAACGTGAAGATGATGCCGAGAGAGTAGACCCTTACGTTGACATGAGTGGCCAACGTAACTTTAGGACCGAAAGAGGTCCACACAGACTAAAACATGGACTCGGTGAAACCACTAACAATGGACGCGAAGTACAAACTCATCAGAGCAAAAGTAAACATTTCTTTCGTAATACGTCATTTCGAAGAAAGCATAAGTCTCAAAAAGGAAAGCAAGGGGAAAACGAAAAATGTATTCCTATCCAAAAAGATTTGGACATGGGTTTAAGAACTATGATGGAAGAATCACCCTTGGTCCTACCGATTGTTCCAAGTACCTTCACAGGAAAAACTTCTGTAGATCTTATAAGGCCTCTAGACACCTTAATCTATCCTGCATGTCCTAATGCGTTTCCTCCGCCGCCTGCAGACTTTGTGGAATCTACTTTTCATCCTATTCCTTCAAAAGTGGACTGCTAGTATAATTTTTGCTATCCTGACACATAAACATTTTGTTATTAACAAATTTATACTTGAAAACTCCGGAAACGCAAGCATCTACAACGAAATCTTGTAATGGAAACATCTACAACATCTTGTAATGGAAATATCTACAAGCAGACAACTAAACATCGTGATGGCAAACATGTACCCAAAGAAATTGTAAAGGAAACATCTAAACAGAATTGTGTAAAGGAAACACGTACAACAAAATATTTTGATGGAAAGATCGACCGCAAAATCGTGTAATGGAAATAACTAAACTCTTGTAATGGAAACATCTGAAACAAACTTTTGTAATTCAAATATCTACCGAAAACGTTTCATGCATATATCCACAGTTGATTATTTTACTATGGGATGTGTGTAAGGCTGTGATGCTTGGTGAAATTCGAGAGCAATCAATAAGTTATTTAGCATATAAATAGCTAACAGATCAACACTTAACGCGTCCGCCAGTACACCACAACTGGTTATCAAAGGCCGTGGACATTGACTTGGTTGTTGATGTTATGTCTGTTCGTACGTCGTACCTGTGTTCTCGTCCGGGTTGTATTAAGCGTTTCAAATTGTTACTATCATAACCGAATAAGGCGACGACCCCGTCAAAACTTCGGCATTAACGCGTCCATGGAGAACAAAAGATAGGGACAGTTGAAGATTAACAACAAAAGCACTCAACAATTATTTGTTTGGAGAACAAAAACTTAGGATATAAAAAGGAATATGTTCCAGTCGCGTATTCAATTGGTGGTCGGGGGAGGGGAGAAGAAGGAGAGGGGGACGGGAGTGGGAAGGGGGTAACTTTCCCTGGGCCGCGAAATTCAGTAAGTAAAATGCTAGTAGCGTGATATACCAGTATACAATAGGCTGTATTACATAATCAGGAAATTAATTGTAAGAAATTTAACATATAAGGTTAAATATCGCCCAAATTTGTTTAATTTTCATTAAATTTTCTTAAATTTTCTTCGTTTTCGGGCAATTTTATTCCATTTATTACATTTTGGGGTAACTTTTTCGATGTTGGGGAAATTTTCTTCAACTTCAAGTTTGTTGCCAGATTTTACCAAACTTTCCAATACTTTTACCAAAACTTTCAATAATATTACCAAAATTTCCAATAATTTTACCAAACATTCCAATAATATTACCATAATTTCAAACAATTTAACCAAAAATATTAAAGTTTTCTAATAATTTTACCAAAATTTTCAATACATTTATAAAAATTTCCAATAATTGTACCAAAATTTCCAATAACGTTTACCACATTTTCCAATAATTTTACCAAATTACCCTTAATTTTTTCAATTTTAAGTTAATATTTTACAACAAATGTTACCACCCAACCAAGGAGAAAGTATGCCCAGAAAGGTGAAATCTCAACAGGGGGAGTTCCCCCTCTCCCAGCTTCCTACACCTCTTGATATAGCCTACTTTCGATAATTACCGTTTTTCCCTTTTGGAACCGAAAGCTGAATATGCCACTGATATGTTCTGAAAGATTTTTAAAGTGATTGGTATCGAAAATGTACTAGACATGCCGTGCATGAATGTTCTTTAAACTTCACTGATTAAGCTGTAGAAAACCTTCAGGTGCAACAGGTAGTAGTAACAGTAAAAAGTTACCTTCAAGATTGTTTTCTTATTTTCTCTGCATCCCATATTTCGCATTTATTGAAAAATCCAAAACAATTGACAAGCAATGTATCGGAAACCCAAAGATTTATATCATCAATACATATTTCATTTTTCAAACATGCTAAGGGATCACTAGTGCTCAGGACGTCAGAGTTAAGAGGGGAACAGAGAGGACGTGTCCTTCCATATTTCCCTTTCAAGTATTGAAATAGTGAAAATGACTGATTTTTGTTAAAGAAAGAAGCATAAATATACCACCAGAGTAAAATAGTTTTCATTTCCTGCACCACCAGAGGCCTTAGTCTACTATATCTCCATTTTCTTCCAGTTAAAAAGTTGTATGAACACGTTTTAGATTTAGCTAAACAGAGGAGTAAGCCCTTCAAATTCTGCATGTGTTCTTCCAATTTCAAACTTATGTTAATAATTATATATGTGTATACTATATATATATATATATATATATATATATATATATATATATATATATATATATATATATATATATATATATATATATATATATATATATATATATATATATATAATATATATATATATATATATATATATATATATATATATATATATATATATATATATATATATATATATATATATATATATATATATATATATATATATATATATATATATATATATATATATATATATATATATATATATATATATATATATATATATATATATATATATATATATATATATATATATATATATATATATATATATATATAGATATATATATATATATATATATATATATAGATATATAGATATATAGATATATATATATATATATATATATATATATATATATATATATATATATATATATATATATATATATATATATATATATATAGATAGATAGATATATATAGATAGATATAAATAGATAGATGATAGATCTATGTCGTAATGTGTATGACGTGGATTAAACGAGATATAAAGTCTGATACAATCCTTAATTCATATGATAGAGGATTAAAATCTAAACTAATTACCAAACACAGCAAATCTTATTCCTATCTCAAGTTACTTACGTTTGAATGTTTGAAGCCAACACATGGAGGCTGTTATTTTGTTAAATTCTGTTTTGAAATCTTGCGCATGATGACACTATTCTCACAACAGGGACATAAGGATTACATTGAATTTCTTTATAAATGTTAATATAGTTTCTGTAAGTTCCAAAATAATGATGTAACACAAAGTTTTAACATGTTTTGATAATTTAATGTGTACACAAAAATTTCCTTGACCCTTACAAAAGGAAAACAATTGTTTATAAACTAGAAAGCTTTAAAAAGTTTATAAAGAAATACAAGGCATTCCAACATGCTACTGGGTTGATGACATCATTTTACACATGTTTTGAAATCAAAATGGCGGCTCCCACAGTAGTAGCAGTCAGATTTTATATTATTTATAATTCTATCATATCAAACAAGTATTATGTCTGACTTTCTGTCTGCTTTAAATACTTAATTATTTGGATGAATTGGAGACTTATGTATAATTGACCAACTTTCTGAGATCATAATACAACCTACATTCTTCAGTAAAAAATAAAGGAAAAAGGAATCAATAAAATTAACCAACTTGATATCTAAGTTTCTGGGAAGAGTCTCCAGGTGCCGTACCTATGATGGAATGACACTGATTAATGCAATATTATGCCTTCCAATATTTTGAATAGTAACATAATTATGTATCAGGTCTAAAGGGAATGTTTGATTCCTCAAAGAGACTCACCAATTAGGGTTTTAGAAATTAATCTGTTTTCTCATCTAGAGCAAAGTGTGTTGTGGAAGACTTGTTCTTTTTGCTCTTACACGAAAACATTTCTTTCTTGTTTTTAACACGTTCCACTTATCTGCTTGAAATAAAAACCTGCCAGTTATGAATATTGTTTTATCTCCTTTTTTTTGTCAGCTATGCATTAATATTTTGATAAATTAAGCCATAAAACTAATGTTTTTTAAAGTAATGTTTTTATGTTCTGGAGAAAACATTACATAAATGTAATGTATTATTTGATGTCTTAGCAACATCTTAAGTCTCACTTGCCCATTGTTAGTTGCAATGAGTGTTAGCAAAGGGACACCCAGTGATTAAAACACCTCCCCGGGGGGAAAAAGGACTTAAATGGCGTTTATAAAAAATTTCATATTTAATGTTGCATCATTACATGCCCTTATAATCAAGGGAGTTTGTCCGAGCGGTCAAACCCTCTTTTTGGAGAAAAGTACCCATCAAATGTAAAGCACTACTGCTTTTTTTTGGATACAGTAGCAAAGTGCCCATTCATATTAAAAACGAACCCACTTTCAAATACCTGGTCATGGGATTTCATTATTCACATGTGTTAAATTCAGGCTTGTAATGCTTGTATTGTCAATGACGTATTATTAACTTTCTAAGTGATGTGTGTTTGTGTGTGGGGGAAGGGGGGGTGTATGTGTGTGATTTTTTTCAATATTTGAATTATTCCTCCAATTTTCACAAAACTGACATTGTTGCAAAGTAGAAAATGAAGAAACTAATATGTTGTTAAGTTAAGTTAAATTCCATGAAGCCTCAAGGACTTATACAGCTGGTACATATACCCGGTTCCCATGGTGCTGTGCGGACGAGAGTACTTGACTCCCCCTGGATGGGACACCGGAGCCCAACTCCCCAGCTGATCTAGTACCTCTTACAAATATTTCTCACGAGGATGGCGCCAAATTTTCATGAGATCTCATGGTATTCATTTCACAGCTGAGTGAAAAGGAGCATTTGGGATAAAGTATCTTGCTTAAGGACACAGCATAGCGCCCTGGCTGAGATTCGATCCCGGTACCTTTAGAGTACAAGACAGACGCCCTCACCACTGAGCTACTACACTCCATTGGAAGGTGCTAATAAACAATTTTTTAATTAATAACAGAAAAAAGAAAAAGAAGCTCTTAATAATATTAATAAAATCTAATAGTTTTACAACTAAGCACCACCCATTCTTAACGTGAACGAGAGTTCCGCGCCAAACAACCATGCCAGTTTAATACTTCTGTTGAGCAACTTGTGAAATATGATATCTTTACGAAACATTTAATTATGTTTGAGCATTACTTATATTCCTATGATGACGGTACATGGAGAGGATGTACAGTAAACAAATACAGAGACCAGACCTAAAAGACGAGTCATGATATCCGATATAACCTTTGTGCATAGTAGCTTATATGTTTATAATTGTTGGAAATTCCCCTATAAATTTAGTCAGTATTATTTATGAACGATTTGATATGACTAATGGATCTGTGGTGGTATTTTACTACGGGAACTTTATTAGATACATGGTAACTTGAAGTGTACGTTCTTCTTCTTCCATGAAATGGATTCAACTTGAAGTTAGCTATGTATACATGCATGGGTAAAAAGTAAACTTCGCCATAATAAGTTTCTGGATTCTTACAATCACACTGACAATCATGCTAGTAGTATACAAAAGGCTGGTTCTGGGCCACTTTTGCGTCGTTTTTGTTTTCACCGGTTCTGGCACACTTTTGCGTAGTTTTTGTTTTCACTAATTGGGCTGGAAGCTTCTGAGCCACTTTTTTTATGTCGTTTTGTTTTCGGGCCACTTCTTATGTTGCGTCGTTGTTATAGGTTCTGATGCACTTTTTATGTCGTCCACCCACCTATTTATATTTTATAGAAAAATTTTTTTTTAAATTTTATATATAAATATTTTTTTATAATATTATAGATATTTTTTTAAATATTTTTGTATGTTTAATCCCTGTAACCAAAGGTCCTAGTGGTGGGTGATCCACTCACAACCCAGCGCTTGGTATCAAGAGGTGACAATGAAATTGTATTTATTCGCATGCTATATATAATGTGGTGTTCGCTTCTCAATAGATTCATACCATGACGAAATGTCTTGTTGTCATATAGTGCTTATTTGTACTGCTGATGTCGTACATTTGTTTCACAACATACTTTTTAACACTTTTGCTTTTCGGATCTCGCCTCAACCATCTTCCTCCAGGATAGAATACATTTTGGGTCGAAGTCCTATAAACTCGCTATTGGGTACTCCAGCATATTCGTCTTTCATTTTACCAAGCACCTGTTTGTTCGTGGTAATGTGGAACGAGTGCTCTGTTGGATAATCACTCGTGTCATAGCGGTGTAACTCAAAACTCATATCAGCATGCACATCCTCGCTTTGCATTTCAAGCAGAAGACTATCCGTATCCGTATAGAGAAGAATGCACCGCTCCCCATATTGCTCCTTCAGGTCATTATTATAAAAGTTGTACATCAGATGCTTTCTCAGGTCCAGGACACACATCCCAACGTAGACTGGTCGATTAAGCATCAGCCGATGTTTGTGTATGTATAGGGGGGCGGCTAGATCATTGTTAAATACCACATGCCCTGCAAACGCGGGGCTAGCTATCCACCGGCAAAGCTTGTCATCTTCAGAGGCACTCACGAGTTTGATGTCTACACGCTTACGCAGATTTTCCATAGTCTTACCAAAGATGCTATTGTTCTTCAGTTTGTAGGAACCTTCTCAAAGCTGGTCTTGGCCTTCTTGCGGAGTTCTTGCACGGTGTAGTTTTGTCAGCTTCATACCTAGAGAGAGGTAGAGTTGTAAATTTCGGTAGTGCACAGCATAGCGCTTTTTATTGCAGGGATTGGGAACCAACTTTTCAACATCAGTTGACGAGTTTAGAAGACCTTTCTGATAATCTGACAGTCACTCCTTCGGAATCTTCATACGTTCCGGAGCAAGTGGGTACACATTGTGACGTCGTGTAGCTCTTGAGGATACTCAAGGTCCACCTCGAGTATGTAACCCTTTTCTGCATCGGGTGAAAGCGTATCCAGCGAAGACACTTCATCCACCCATTGGAATTCACCCGTGGGTAGTGCTTGACTCATCGCCTAACCATACAGGTTTTCAACATCTAGGTAGAGAATATGATTATAAGACTTGGAATTGTCATAGCCCGATACGTCTGTTGGCTTTAGCATATCGCTAAGACCATGGAAATACCACCTTTCATACCTTTCTCGAAGAACAGGTGCATGTCATAGTCGGTTAGCAGTTCCAATTCTACACCTGTATATTTCAAGAGTGCATCCCAGGATAATCCAGGGCTTGTATAATAGTGTGCTGGATCCAGACCATACTGCCGCAAGCAAGTCTTCTGATATATCTCGAAGACATCAGCTAGTAGAAGCACATTAGTCCGCAGGTAGAGGTCGTGATAATCTCCCATAGTATCACATTCAAATGCCCGCCCAACTTTCTGCGCATGTTGATAATCCCTCCGTAAGCTTGATATAGAAAGCATCTTGCGGAGGTAGGCACTCCCCAAACCGTTCCCACGAATCCATATACTCATAGGATAAATTCCCTTACGCAATAACAATTGTCTCTTTTTATCATTCGGTTCATATTCAGTTGTGATACGGAAGTCAACAGAGTCGTTTGCCGCAACCAGCTTATCCAATGAATTGTGCGCTATCGATGAACCTCAACTGATCTAGGGAGAAGGATATATATATTTTCCATGTTGTTGGGGATGCAGGTTATCTTTCCTTCCATTTTGCTGATGGCTTGCATGATCAAATGAGAGTCATAGCCCCGCAGGTTATGGAACACAACTGGGATTGTGGTTGTTTTGGGGCTCAGGCGCAACTTCCGGTTGCATGCATGGTGCGCAGCACCTCTGCACTTACCTGCGATATGGCAGTGGTCGCGGACAGTGTCACCATGTAGAGGTTTTTACATATTGATAATCCTGTGCTGTCCGGTGTGCGCGCAAATCCTCTCTGGTAATTATCATAGGTCGAGGGTTTGCCAGAATTGCTTTGATCGTAGTTTCTTCCTGCTGCAGAGCATCAATGAACTTCTCAGCTGCATTTTGTCCTCGATATACTACGAAAGGTTCTGTCTGACCATCGCACCTTACCACAACATACCCATAGTCACATGCTTCGTCCTGTTGAGTCTTTTGGGTATTGGGTTGTGCGGGATTGGATCCAGGACCATCTATCTTACAGGTGAGTGCCTCAAAATCTGCGTAGATTACGTAGGGCGCTGGAAGCTGCTTGTGATAGTTCTGGAAGGACAGCTTGTTTTCGCCTTCTTTCGGCATCTCAATACATACAGCTGTTTGACCAATTCCCATGCAGTCAGGTATATGGGCCTCGAGCAGATCTTCCATGAAATAGCTATGCAAACACCTCTCACAGAAGTGCTTACGCCTTTGATTGGCACTTTGATCAAAGAGCAGGCGGCTGAGGCTTTTAATCCACGTGTAGTGAAACTTGCATGCCTTCTCAATCAATAGAAGCTTGATCCTGGGGATGTTCTTGTCTTCTTTGCTGAGTCTGTAAACAATCACCCCTTTATCCCAACCGAAGACATTAATAGCCAGATTGTTTTGTTTTTCAATCTTCCCGATCTGTAATAGTGGAGCTGAAGCCTTAATCCCTTCAAAGTTCAAACCGTCGTTTAAGAAATACTTGCTGCATCTTTCTGGATGTTTCTTGGCTGGAAACAGAGCAGATCGAAGAACCCAGCAAAGACAGTTATCATCACGGTTTTTCACAATGATGATAGTCTTTTTAGCTTTGAGGTCTTTCGGCAAACAGATATAGGACCCACCTTGTAGTGGTTGGTACCGGAAAATATTTAGGCAGAGGTCCTCCACTCTATCCACCATCCATCCTTACCCTCTCTTAGTCCATTTCTCAAGAAATTAAATAAAGCGTTGTTGAGCGCTGCATCAATCTCATCCACTTGCAGGACATTCATCTGATGACTGCAAAATACTGGATTTGTGAATTCTGTTTCTCCATCGCCATTATCCTTTTTCAGCCCCACTCTGAGTGCTAACTGGAATATTAACCCGCAAAAGGCTCCAACCTCTTCTGCTACCTTCCGGTAAATTGCGGGGAAAACATCATCCAACAGGGCTAGTGGGTCAGCACCCAATCGGTGCCCATCTGCGATATTCATCTGCCAACTGCGGAGGTAATTGCCAATTGTCTCAGGTGCCCGTCTGAACCTTGGAGCAGGCACAGGTCTCGGTGCAGGCACAGGTCTCGGTGCAGGCACAGGTCTCGGTGCAGGCACAGGTCTCGGTGCAGGCACAGGTCTCGGTGCAGCCACAGGTCTCGGTGCAGGCACAGGTCTCGGTGCAGCCACAGGTCTCGGTGCAGGCACAGGTCTCGGTGCAGGCACAGGTTTTGGTGCAGGCACAGGTCTCGGGCAGGAACAGGTCTCGGTGCAGGAACAGGTCTCGGTGCAGGAACAGGCCTTCGCGCTCTCAGTGCAGGAACAGTCATAGGAGCAAAAGCCGGTCTGCGAGCTGGGTATACCTATGAGCGATGATGGCATTTATGTAGTCCCTTTTAATATGATTTCCTCCTTGGCCTGATGGGTCATCAAGGAGGATATTGTTTTGAGCCACATAGTCTCTCAACGCCTCGACTCTCTTCTAAGTGCAGTTCTATTAAAGTTATTCATCATACGCTGCTACACTATAGTATGTTAAGTCTCTCTTTGGTTGTAGCACAGATTTGTATACTATTATACACCATATCTCTAATAGAGTGCAGCAACAGAATGGTCTTTAAGTTCTGCGAGCACTTCTTGAGAGTTTATACGTGCTTATTTTTCACTGTACATAAGTTTTTTAACAACGCTTCTACCACCACAACTGCGGCAAAGTTGTGTCTGAGAATAAACACCAACCCCACACTTGCAGCATGGTACTATTGGACGTTTACCATTTCTAATCACCACTCGATGCTGCTAGCATTGATCATACATAGCAAATCTTCCACACGTTTCTTTCTTACCTAGCGATAGCCAACTACACTTGTTCTCTGTACGTACTGACATCTTAAATCGTTATAATACCCTATCTCTAATTGCATGCTGCATTATTTTGGTGGGAGCTCGGTGTTGTGAGTAAAAATCAACAACTCTTCACGAACAAATCCACGGCCCGGACCATCTTGAAGATAGTATAGGACAGGCTCTCCAGGCTTTGTAACAGACCGTCCAATCCGATTAACATTGACAGACCACACAGGGTCTGTAGCACGACGTCGACCTCCTTTCAGCTCACCTGGTTGGTATAGATAACGCATTACAACATCGGTAGGTACTTTTTGCTCCTCCAAGCCAACAGGGCGATCAGCTGGAGATGTTGGTTTCTGTTTCACCATTTTAGCTTTGATAGCATTAATAGGCTTCTTTCCGATCAGTCGTGTGACTTCATTGTTCAAAGCTAAAACAACGACAGGTAGTCTCTCTACCCATTCTGTCTACCTCTCTCCCTTAGGCAATTTATTCCTGATGTCCGAACAACCGTTCTGCTAGTGTACGATTAAACCGCTCTGCAAAAACTTGATCGCGATGAACGTCTGGGAGTCCACGTCTCATCTCAACACCATGCTTCTTCAATGTATCAATTACAGAATGCATGAACTCACGCCCTGGATCCATCTGAAGTGGTCTCGGCCAATCGAGTAGACTACGGTTATAGATGTAGGTAAATGCAGAAGCAACCTCTTTTGAATACTTCGAAGTTAAAGGCATCAGCCTCTTTATACCGACTGGCAACATCAACCGCAACTAACGCATATATATAAGTCTTGCGTTAAACTTTGTCATGCGGTAGAAACAAGAGGTCGGCTTGATGGACTTGATTTGGTGTAGAAATGTAAAACTTAGGTCGTGGTATATAGTGGGGAGGAGGTAGGTGGATCTGCCATATGGCCTGCTTCTTTAGCCAAGCCAGGGATTCATCTTCAGACAACTTTGCAGCTTTTGCAAGTTTCTTTATAGCTGGAGTTCCTCTCCAATACCCCTGAGGGTTATAATATATCTCTGCTATTTTCATCTTATATTAGACATATACATATGTATTCAATATGGCAATGAATTACGGAAAGAAACTAGCGCCTACACGAAGGGCCTGCACAGGTATGGGTGTGAAAGGTGTACGCACAACTCATCAAGTTACTCTTGATACCCCAACGGCCACAGCAGGTAATCATGTGATTGTCAAATTCCCGAAGCTGCAGCAGCATGATGTCATTGTCCCAGGCACGGTCAGACTGGCGTTCAACATCACTTTGAATAGCACAGATGGTAATTGCACTATTTTCAACAACATAGGCCGCAACATTGTGAGCAAACTAGAGGTAAAACTTGGAGGTAAGGTTGTCATGAGTTTGGACAGCGCAGATGTGTTCTACAACTTTGCAGACCTATGGCTCTCCTCTAGCGCGAGAGATAACGCCGACTACCAGGGAATAGGCAGAGAAAATTGTCTGAAAATTCGTGTAGGTGCTAGTGATAAAGCTGATAATAATAGGGGTGACAATGCGATTGCTAAAGCTTTTGGCAATAGATTTGCTATACCATTAAATTTCAGCCTCTTGAATGGCCACGCCCCATTTCACCCATCAGGTCTGCACGATTGGTTTGAATACATCATATACTTTGCACCTAACGAAAAGGTTATCATTGCATACGATGACACCAACGCCTCATACACTCTGAAGAACTTGACTCTGGAATTTAATGTTGTGAATCAAGCGAACCTTGCAGCAGAGATCCAAAATAAAATGTTGAATGAGTACCCGGTAAACTATACAGATATACAGAGGCACCGGAGAGAAATGCTAGACCTCACTAGCTCTGTGTGGACTATCCCTTTGAATTTATTTTGACACAGTACCAGCGGTGTTGTCCTGTTGTTTGTCAAACCAGTTGATGATGGTGGATAAGCACGAAAACCTAAGACTTTCATGAACCCCGATATCACTAAGGTCAGTGTAACCATTGAAGGTGTTCCTAACCAGCTATATGCCCACGGCGTTCTCCCATACCAGCACTAAGCAGCTAAGACGAGGCTAAGAAGATATTCGGCTCAGGTAGATTGTCCATGGGCGAGGGCCTCAATCCCGAGGTAGGCTTAGTTGTTAAGAAGATCGGTCTACATTTCATCGATTTAGCATATCTCCATATCTCATATCTCCAAAAACACTATGCACTTGTTCTTGATATGCGTAGCACCGACGATGATGCTCTACATTGTAACGGTCGTAATCTGGGAAACGGCAGTGTAGGCATGACTTTGGAGATCGACCGCACTCCTGCAGGTGAAGGTATAGTGATTATGTACTAGTTCGTCCTCTCAGATAAACAACTGGTAATCAAGAACGGTCGCCTAGCCAGAGTGTGGAGTTAAATGTTAAATCTATATAAAAATGGACTTACCAAGAGATCCCCACACTGCGATTATATGCGGTAAAATAGGCTCTGGAAGACGCAGTATGTGTTACACCTATTAGAAACCAGCTATTCAGATGTATTTGCAAAATGTTCATATTAAGCCCCACCTGGTCTTACAATCAAACATATTTACAACGCGAGTCCCTTCTTGACGACTGCAATGTCTTCTTTCTAGATCCCTTTGGAGATAAATTGCAAAAATATTTTGAAATCATAAGCAAGTTCTACCAAGGTATACCTACCCTCTGCATAGTCGATGATTGTTCTGCAGAAAGTGACCTTGTGAAAAAGAGGAGAGCATTATCAAATTTAGCTTTTCCAAGTAGACATTATCATTACTCGCTATGGGTGTTAACTCAAAAACGGAACTCGGTTGTTACTGATGTACGTAAACAGACTGAGTGGATTGCTTTATTCCACTGCAAGTCAGCTCATTGCTTTGATCTAGTTATGAAAGAAAACAGTGGCATTCCACAAGAAAAGTGGCAAGAAATCCGTGATAAGCTATCAAGTACAAAATATGCTAAACTTGTGTTAAAAGGTGGACCACTTTTTGAGTACACAATTGAGTAAGTAATGCTTAGTAATAGTTAAATAATGTTTAGTAATAATTAAGTAATGCTCAATAATGCTTAGTAATACTTCAGTAATGCTCAGTAATGTTCATTAATAGTTTATTAATGCTTAGTAATAGTTAAGCAATGCTTAGTAATAGTTAAGTAATGCTTTGTAATAGTTCAGTAATGCTTAGTAATAGTTCAGTAATGCTTGATAATAGTTCAGTAATGCTTGGATTTAAGTTGGATTAAGTTGGTTTATAATATCCACTATCATACTGACACTTGGACTGGGACCCATGCCAACACCACAAGCGACGCCGCCGCCAGATAATGTTGTCAAAGCACTAGGTCGGGTGATGAAACGTTTTGGTAAATGGCTCGGTGCAGCTCTACCGGGCATCATTGGTGGTGCTCTTTCTTTGCTTTTAAATCTAATTGGTGACATATTCACAAAGGTAGGGAGTCACTTGTGGGCACTTGTGCTTGCAGTGGGTGGTGCACTCATCGCATGGGTATCCAGGCGATCAAATTAAAGGTATCATATGATATTTAATACTACGATGTATTACAGCACGCATATCGTCACCGGAGAAACCACCAATCTCCAATTCCCGCTCCAGGTAAGCGAAGTAGGAATCAATTATGTGTGCTTTACCAGTGGTTGGTATAACCTTGATAAGGATGGGAAGATAAGTGTTCTAGTAATTAATAGTAGAAGGACTAAGTCAACAAAAATTGAGGCAGGCCTGTATAATTTCAATATGATTCAAAGAAGATTAGATAAAGGGATAATCCAAAATAATGCGGGAGCTTTTGATTTCGAGTCGGCCACTTTGCTGATCCGTATAACTGTGCCAGATGGGGTTGCGCTTCTTTCAAGTGAAAATCTCTTAGAGCTTTGGGGATTCGAACTTACTAATGAAAATAGGGCATTGAACCAAGGTGTGTATAGGAGCGATCATGTACCTTCTCTTCTGATAGATCTTTCCTTAAGCATTCACCTCCGGGAATTAGATGTTTCGCATATAACCTTGTTGATGAATATCCCACGGAGAGACGTGGTAAATTTCTTGTGAATAAGGCTGATATAGGCCGAATGACTCATATACGATATAGTCACCCAAGAATGCATCGACTTGCGAATGATGTACTGAATACCATCACCTTAGAGGTACGAAACAATGGTAAACCTTTCAATAACCACAATCTCCCCATTGAAGTTACATTGCTATTAAAATAATCGATGTATTACAGAACATATCTAGTCACCGGAAAACCAAGAAACCTAGAAACCCCTCTGCAAGTAAAAGAGGTTGGTATCACAGATGTGTTTTTCACCAACGGTTGGTATAACCTGAAGGAGCGTGGATTTTTAGACATTAGATATTCAGATGATAAGCGAATTAAACGAGTAACCATTAAACCAGGCTTCTATACTTTCAATACACTCAAGAAAAGAGTTGATAGGGAGACAGAAGGGAAAAAAGAGGAGATATATTCTTAGAACAAAACACTTTACACATCAAATTAGTCATACCGGCTATTTGCGAAGTCAAATTTAGCAGAAACTTTCTATATTTCTTGGGAATGAATCTCACGGATAAATGGGTGGTTTTTTGCAGGTATATATAGGAGTGATCACGTGCCTCCCCTTTTAAGGGATCTTTCTGTATGTATTCACCTTCTGGAATTAGATGTCACTCGAAACTTTGTTGAGGAGTCCTAGCAATAGACTAGCAAAAATGACTGTTAATGAAAAAGTAGGGGAAACACGTAACATATTCACACCACATGATGCAGCCTCTTGCTGGAGATGTGTTGAACACCATCACCTTAGAGGTGCGTGATGGCTATGGCCAACTCATACATAATAACAATTTACCAACTAAAGTGACGTTACTATTAAAATAGCTTTGGAGGTTGCTAACAGCATTTATCCAACATTACCATCAGCTCCTCCTGAGGAGGGGGCTGAGGGAGCCAGCAATTTCTACTTACAACATATAACACAACTAAAAAAATACCTTGAAGCTGAGATTTCTACTTGAGAAGGTCTAAGCCGTAAATACACCCGGGTCTCCCATGGGTTTGAAGCAGTAGACACAGTGCTTATATTAACTACCGTGGGACTTGGTGCAGCTGGAATAGGTGTTTTGGCTACGACTGTTGCTGCACCAGTAGCGATTGCTATGTAAGGTGCTGCTGCTGTATGTGGTGTTGGTAGTGTACTCTGTAAATATTTAAGAACACGGATGGATAAAAAGTTGCGAAGCTGCGTCAGATTGCAACAATTGCTTCCTCTAAGCTTAACAGCATCGTAGATATTGTCAGTGAAGCCATTGAAGATGAGGATGTTTCTGCCTTGGATTTTCAGACGGTTGTTGTAGAATTTGAACGTTATAAAGTCTTAAAAGAAAAGGCCCGAGCCGCTAAAAAGAATAATTTAAGTGAGGATGAAAACAAAACAGCTTATGGATGATGGGAAACATATTGGGCGGCAGGAGGAGCAGCAGGCTATTGCCAAAGCACTGGGTGGAGCCTCAAGTTAAACTTTTAGCGAGATCCACCTTTATATTGAAGGCGTCATGATATGTATATATGGCAGCATTTAAGCACATCCCCGGACATATACCAGGGGCTCCTGTTTGGAAGGATGCTGAGACTGTGGGTGTGAGTAATCTAACAGAATAGCGGATATACCTAGGCGGATCAAATCAGTACTTCTTGGCAAAGTTTAAAAACATCTTTTAAAACTACCGAATACACAGCGTACATGATAATGCCACTGTGGAAAGGTGGTGTGCTGACCCTATGGTGTTTTGGCAAAAACAGTTAAACTTTGCCCTGTGGATTGCCGCGGATGGGTTTGGTGTTTCTCCCAAGCAGATGACTAACAACAAACACTGAACGGTTCGCATGGTTTATCGCTTTTATGTGTATTACACCATACGGAGAATATTGAAAAGACTTGAAGTTCGTCTACCAGATGAGGATAGCTTTGACCCTTACAATAACCCGTACAGTGACGGGGCGTTAAAACAACTGTGCGAATAGTTTGAGATTTCGACGGAAGTTAACGAGTGGACCCCACCAGGGGTTCCAAACCAGGTTTAAGGATACCCTGGAAGTGGTACTCAACCACTTATCACCTTATCCAGTATGTGGCTAACGACATGGGTATCATCAGCAGCAACTACTATGATAAGAAAATCATGTCATTTGGTGACCGGGCAGTGATGATGACCGTCGACTACATCAGTCAACCATCGAACATAAAAACTGGTTACTTAAAGAAAATCAAAGCAACTAGTTATGGTTTCACAGACCTTGGTATCAACTATATCAACGACAGCATTCGTGTTCTTGTGTGGGCTCTTTTAGGTGCTCAAGCACAAACTCGCAGTCAAATTCTTGATGGTGATCTGGATGCTCAGCAACAATTCATTCGTAATGTTGAGGATGCGGTGGCTGCTTCTATAGATCTGTCATCTTCCATTCAACGCTATGAAGATACTCTGACCTATGCCTCAAATCCTTTAGATTTCAGTCTGGGTCAAGATTTGTACATGATTCCTAGCAATATGCTTTTGCGTATAGATACCCAAATTGGCTACAACAGTAATATTATGGTTGCTAAAGACCTTGCTATAGGTAAGCACCATGATATAAATTTTACCACAGCCCCAGAACCTCCAATTCTTTATTCGGGGGTATAATACTGTAGCCTACAGGAACCGGGGGTATAATACAGCAGCCTACCGGATACAGTTCCTGGGGTAGAATACGGCAGCCTACCAGATACGGGTGGGGTGGATGATACACTAAAATGGAAAAAATAGCATTATCGTTCGTTATCATCGGTGCTTTAAATCTGGGGGTTATCTACAAAAACTATAAATTCAAATAAAAATAATACAAATAAATAAAGAATATGAATAAAAATACATTTTTTCTGTCATAAATTTTCAATAGTGATGGGCTCAGGTGTGTGATTCAAAGCTGCTATTTCCAAAACATCCACAATAGATACAGAAAACAGCAGTATGAAATGACCTCTGTGAACTGAGTAAATATTGGTTTACCACATAACTCACACATGGCGTGAAATGAGGTCAAGTGGAAGTACGTGTTGAATATTCATTGTATGAAATGACCTTTAAACTTGTTTATCTTGTGAAATATTGCAAATAGCCCACAGCATAGTGAGTGGGAATGGAAATTATGAAATTATGGGTTCAAGTCCCGCAAAAATCCAATTAAAAAATATGCACACAGTCAGTCAAATCCGGGGTTAGTGGGAAAATTTCAAAGAGGCAAAAAAGCTGACATTAAAATCTTCTCCAGAACCAGCGATAGGGTAAACAAAAACCCAAATCAAAGTGCGGTTAACCTTAGTAACAGTCAAAACCCGGAGAAAAGCCATCAGCACTGATCTGATTCCTGAGAAAAGTGAGTGGGAATGAGCTGACCTAA
The DNA here is from genome assembly GCA_020152595.1 of Chiridota heheva. Classification (NCBI taxonomy): domain Eukaryota; kingdom Metazoa; phylum Echinodermata; class Holothuroidea; order Apodida; family Chiridotidae; genus Chiridota; species Chiridota heheva. The sequence continues at coordinate 1,175,731 of JAIGNY010000088.1, read as the reverse complement.
AAAGTCAAGAAATGCTAATGACAAAAAGTAAGTGGTACGGTACAGAACAGACAGTGAGGTAGGCCCGGTAAAACATAGAACAAAAAGCTATCTGTAATAAAAGTCCCCTGTCCTGAGGAAAGCAAACGTTGGAGGTGTAGAGGTGGTGTGAAGCTCTCCTCAGGACAGAGATTTTGCACTTTTTTTGTTAATTTATATTGTAAGAGTGAAACCAAAATAGACATAAAAAGTGTGAAACAAAAACGACGCAAAAGTGGCCCAGAACCAGTGAAAACAAAAACGACGCAAAAGTGGCCCAGAACCAGCCTTTTGTATACTACTATGCTTCATGTATAGAATTCAAAACTTTAATACTTTTTTGATAATGAACATTTCGGAGGATTTTCTTCATGTAATGTCCGTTACATAGCATTAAGTTTTTTCGGTCCTTCTTTCAGAGGCATTGACAGGAACACAATGAATAGGTAAGGGTGAAAAAGAGCTATACTCAAGCTCATTTCGGAGGGAGGGATTGCAACCTTTCTCTATATCTGCCAAAGTCACATTTCAACATTCACTCTATGATTATCAAAACAACTATTTTTCTTTTCAAATTTTCACATTAACTGATTCATTCCTCACCTTAATTCTGTGTCACCTTAATTTCTTATGCGGCTTTGCAAAAAAAAAAAACTCTTCTGGAGCGGAAAGCCCCAAACCAGGTTTCTTTTAATGTTTCAAAGTTGTAAGCTTTCACTGATCAGGCATTTCATGTGTCATTTCTTTTAATCTTGCCTATAGGCCTATGCTTTCTTGTTATTCACCTCCAGTGTCTTGTCGTCACTTTCTTTTGAAATGGGTCTAGAAAAATCTCTTTGACAAAAACTTAACACTTTAATTTATGCGATATACCTTGAAATGCCTTGTTTTTGATATAATGATCACTAAACTATCTGAAGTATCAAGCAAATGTTAAGAAAAATAGGCACAAAACCTGCATCTTTGGTGCAAAATGGTCAACCTGGATTTCAAATATTTATGCGTGTTAGATTATATCTTTGACAGTTTGAAAGTGCAGTCTTAAAAATCCCAAAAGTGCAGATTTTGAATTATTTCTTTTTATTCAAGAACAGTTGAAGTTCTTGATATTTTTGCAAAATTTTAATGCGAAAAGCTTTCCTTTGCTAATTTGTTCAAGTGCTACACTCCGCACTGCATATGTAGCTTATACAAATATGTATACATAAACTCATTTCCCCAAACTTCCAAGTGATGTTTTATAACTTTCTGTTTAAAATACCAAATAATAAACGAAATAGGTCCTACTACAGGCAAATGTAATCTCAGTCGAAACTCAGTTTGATCACTGACTTTAAAAGACCTCATTTGTCAAAAATGGTACCGGTAAAATTTACAGTGGTGATGGTTTTCTACATTAAACATGTTAAACAGTTTAAACTTCCGGTGAAATATAGCTGTCTAAAGGTAACGTACGCTATACTGGAAAACCAAATTTAAAATCATGAAAATGATTCTTGAGTAAAATCAGTAAATATTTCCTTTTGACAGCTTCAATTTTTTTCAAAGTATTGTTCTTATTCATGAAAATATCCAAATCTGTGATGTCATGCAAATCTGTGATGTCATCACTTTCGTAGTTAAAATGTTCCTATTTGCTTACCCATTTAATTTTTTATTATCTGCCATCAATGTACACACTTTCATCTCACAACACATACTCGGCCACTTATCTTACCCTATTGATATTTTAATGATGAAAAATAAAGAAACATTTCAACATTGTTGGTCTTTAAGGAATTGAATTTTGTTTAAAGTTTATTTTGCAATCTGCGAATGTCCGTGGCAACGTGTGAGCAATATATGCATCTCATAAATATACTCATGAAATTCTATGTGTAGAATTCTTTGTATACGTTATACTCATGTAATCTATACATACATTTTACTCATGTAAAAATATCAGAGCGATAAAATGTTTGATACACTTTTAAAACGTTCATTGTAAATTTCTTGGAATACGCTCCTTTGGCCCTTTCTGATATAGCACTTTGTCAATAAAAATTATTAATTCAACTATGATAATTCAAGTATGGATCAAGCGAACTTTATTTAAACAAACACTTTAAATTTTCGTTATGGTTGGAAGGAGATGCAGAATAAATCATGACCTAAATCAGTGGTTTATATTTTACTATAAAATAGTCTAGAAGCTGTATCAGTACGAAGTTCTGAATCACCTTGTCAGCGTGAGTTTTATGGTATCACTAAAAGGTCTTTAAGTCATTAAGACTTCGTAGTTCAGTAGTTACGTTGATTGAAGTTTTATCAGCTCTATATATGTGTGAAAGTGAAGGTACTGGTTATTCCTGATTACATCATCACTGAATCTGACAACAATATCATAAAGGTAAGGGCTTAGTGTAAAATAAAAATTAGTTTTCTTGCAAAGTGCATTTTCATGTACACACAGGTTATACCACTACATGAAACACTTTTGACACATCAATCTATTTATTCAATGCATGGAATAATACAAAAGCGCGCCGTATTCAGCAAGTTATTTTCCTATCTACATTTAAACAACAGGGGTAAATAGTCTTGTGCAGCTCATGTAGATATGCTCATCTTATGTGAATGAGGATAACAACAAAATCGAAACTGTTGAAGGAAGTTTTCGGAAGTTGTATAACGTCCAGGTTTGAGAAGAATTAATTCAGATTATTACATTATATTCTCACATGTACGCATGTCTGTTTGCATATTTTAAGATATTTCTTAGATCTTATTAATTAAAACCATTGGATACGTAAGAAGAGGGTGCTACAACAGGGGATAGTGATGTAACTGTGATTCACCACCTGATATTTTTGCCAAAAAAATTACAAAAATGAAAATAATTAGTAGTGAAACGCATTAACACTAAAGCCGCATTTTTTACAGTAAACTTTTCAATTATTTTCATTCAAATTTGACACAGCTTGAAAATGCAATACTTTCTGAACGGAACAAAATATAAGAACAGTTTTCTCTCAGTTTTATCATAACTTACTCCTCTGTTGTACAAAATATATGTTTTGGGGCACTGCACTCATCCTTTAACAAACCCTCCTTTTCTCTCAGTGTTTTTCTAGAACATATGGAAGGGATTTCACTAACATCCGTTTGACGTTAAGATTTCAACCATAAACTGCTAAAAGAAATTTATACGTATGTTCACAAGACGATTTTCGAAATATGATGAAAGGAAATTTTCGTTCTGGAGACAAAATTATCATAGATTATCCTTATTTCTAAGGAAATGACAACGTCGTTTCAAATTTTGCGGCTGTCGTGGAATTGCCAATACCGTAATGTTATAGTGACTTATGCAAATTAAATACCTTCAATCTTCAGTGCCTTGACCTGTTTACGGAAACTTGATCTCTTTCTTTGAATTACGTCAGTTCAAAATCTATACTGTAAACCAAATGTTATTCTTATGTTTTCGTGAAGTTGTTTGAATGCCCATGTAACTGACGTTACAAGCAATTGTATTGGACTATCTACTTCTTTGCCAGCAAAAGTATCACAATTAGCAATGAAACTGCTCATGTTACTGCCTTAGCTAAGAATCGAAGGAGAGAAGATTTGCAATACGAACTACCGCATTAAGAATGTCATGACTCTGCATACAAAATCTGCAAGATTTAAGTGACCCGACAAATCAAGTTCTCTTCAAAAGGTTAAAACTGTAATATGCTCTTAGAAATGAAGGTGATTAAATATTTAAATAAAGTTCTTGTTAGTTTGCGATATTGAAAAGTAGACTAAAGCGTTGTAGATATTAAGACCAAAGACTGACAAACGATACCGTTTACGCATGGACATTGCAGTTTGGTCTGAAAGAGAGCCAATACAATTTTTTTAATTAGCTAATTAGGATCGAATCAAGGTGGAAAGAATACAGAAGAATTTGTTCTACCACATCACTTTCGAATAATTGAACGGCATTCTATTTCAAAAGTTCCATGAAAATATTGAAAAATGACCGTTAAAGAGTATCTCAAAATATTGAATGGAACGGAGGAATCCGTGATGGCTGCACCACAAAACAGCCAGACGTTGCTGTCTACCAAAGCTACACCGAACGTATTGTGTATGCCGGTGTCCTCTTTTTGATTTGTATGGTGGGTACAATAGGAAACAGCTTAGTAATTTTAGCTGTGATATTTAATCGTGATCTTCGTAAACAAACAAATGCAATGATTGTGAACTTAAGTGTAGTGGATTTGCTAAGTTGTCTTAACTTTCCTTGGATAATCATAGCAATCTTAAGCGAGAATGGATGGCCTCTCCCCGACTGGATTTGTACTCTAAAGGCGTGTGTGATCATTTGGGGCCTTGGATGTAGTATCTACACACTAGCGGGCATAGCAGTAAATAAATGTTGTTTGATAATACTGTCCAAGCAGCGGTATTTTGATATTTTCACAAAAACTACTCTGGCATTATCTATCACAATAATTTGGCTGATACCTTGTACTCTTGTTGCAATTGGGTTATGTTTTGGATCTGATTTTTTGGGATATAATTCAAAGTACAGTACGTGTTTTTGGAATCATTCACACGTTCACAAAAATGTATTCAACGCTCTCCTGTTCTTTATATATTTTCCTGTTCCCCTTATTGCGATTTTTGTATCCTCGTACAAGATTTGGATGTATGTACGTAGGCAATCAAGACATATTGAAGCAATGACGGAATCGACTTTGTCAGTAGCCCCTGGACAAAACCAATTTACCAAAAGACAATTAGCGGTCACAAAAAACCTCTTTATAATCATTGCATTGTATGTGGTTTTCATCACACCATACGGATTGATTTTGGTATTACCAGGCGGTGATAGGCTTGTTCCAGGATTCGGAATACTTTTTTTGTGTAGCTTGTGTATAAATCCTTTTGTTTATGGAACACGGCATCCTGGGTTTAAATTTGCATTTAAACGAATGTTTCGTTGTAAAACATTGAGTGGGAGGTAACCAAGCGTTCCCCAACTCGCACTGTAGCAAGGTTTGCTGATCCATACATATGCAATCTTTTAACTAGGATAGAAGAATCCAATGCTGCATGGTAAAATTGTATTAGATATCCAGAGACTCCTGTCCAACACCCATCATCCCTTAAATCGCATTCCATTCTGTTCCGCATTTTCTAGAACGAGTCCCCACATCTTGCTGCGATCTTGGAGCATTTTGTAAGAAAGGATCTGTTCAGTCATGGCTTGGATCGTGTTAATTGTGCAGTTAGCTGGTAAAATCCGAGTGACCAACATTTTGATAATGAATGTGTAGAATCTTACAATCATAATGTTATGATTATCATTCCACTTTGTTTAAGGGAAAATCTATTTCTAAGGATATTAATACGCAGATAGGAAATTCCCAAGACTGTTGTATCTCTAAGCTTTTAACTAGTATCAGAAACATCAAACAACGGTCAAATTCTGTGTTTCAAATCTTTTTCTTTAAATCAATTATAGTTGGACAGTACAAGACAGTAATGCGAACTAAACATAACTTTTTCAGCGCAGTTGCATTGAACAACGTAGGAAGCTGGAAACACACCATCCACAAAATGTTTACGCCATGCGTTTAATTGGTCCAGTCAAACACCCTGACGCCCAACATTTTGATATGTGCCTGGTAGACAAAATATTACAGTCAATCTGCCTAAATTCTCATTTCATGCAGTTTTGTCAATTATAACACTTCGAATTGCACAAAAATGTTTTTGGTATCCATTTATGTTCGACATTGGAGTTATTGCTTAACATGTTTAGATAGACCATAGATCTATTCACCGATAGCTCCATGGTAGTACAAGCAAAAGTGGCACAGAAAAAACATGTATTCCAACCGTCAACTGTACACCAAAAAATCATTGTAATATCAAGTTACAATAACAATAATTTTTCTAGTCAAATCACCTAACTTTTACAAAAAAAAGTCATTTCGAGCCTTTTCTATTTACTGGATTATTGAATCCATACTTGAAATCCAACCTGGCCCGTTTATATTCAAAAACGACCATTTGATTTGAAGAAGTTCCCCGTGCTTTAAATCGGCTTAACATTAGTTAAAAGTTCTCCAGACAACATAAGAAAGAAATCCCAACTCGGAGAATTGTGGACTTGGACTGATTGTTGGATGACAATGAACCAAGAGCTATAAATGACAGTTCCCTGAACGGACAATGATCCATCATTGTGTTGGTAAATCTTTCTGTGTTTTAGAAAGACCTCATTACCTCATTTGTTTTTCCCATCACCATTTATTCAAGTTTTTAACGTTTCATAAGTATGAATAAGCGTTGTTTGTGGTACATACCAATTCACACGATTATTATAACAACAATTTACTAGAGCAAGTTCTTCCAAACATCTTAGATCAACATGATTTACTGCTACAAGATGATTTGTAGTAGCAGTAATGCAGGAATACAGCATGAGTATAAGCATGAATATACGGTGAAGATGCAAGGCTCTAAATAATCAAATAAGATGCGGCACTTTCAGAAAGCATTTTACCAACTGTCATAGGTAATAAGTTTCCTCGAACTTGACAAATAATTTATCTCATTTAACTAGAAATTTAAACTTTAAAAGTTAATTAGTACTCAGTCACTTATCGTTACCTTATTTGTGAATAATATAATACTTTAACTAGAAGAATAGAAAGGTATAATGATCGCGTCTACTGAGGATAAAACAATAAATCGCTACATGAAAGAACAAGGAGTTTGGAATGCATTACTGAAGGTCGCTTAATTTAAACTAATTGTTCCAACGCATGACGCTTGAAGGCAGGTTAACAACAGTTTTTTTATCCAGATTACGACGAATAAAAGAGAAGGCTTAGGGATTGATAGAACCGCACGGAAAGTCTGAACTAAGAATGCCGTTTGAAACAAGGTGTGTATTTCGCCTCCAATCTGCCAATCCTTTAGCAAGAAGCCATAATAAAGCGTAAAAGGACAATGGTCTATATCATACTTAAGAGTGAATGAATTAAAAGAAAGGGCATTGTACTGTGAATCAAAGAAATCCTTAATGTAGATGACCACTTAGAATACAAAATTATAAAATATTATATTATATATGATTTTAATGAATGAGTTATTCCAGATTAGTTCCTTGCCTTCATTCTGTAATGTGGCACGATATAAAAAACGAGACCAAGCATAGCAAATGTTTAAAATAAAGTAATTACTGATAACATTATAATCATGATGGTAGAAAATTGACATTTTAAATGTGTGCTTTTCTCAGATATTCCCATAAAAAACCAATATGAACTATCAAAGTAGTATTTATCGATCTTTTTCTAATTTATTAGATATTGAAATGTAAAATGTATCGATTAATTCTCGTAAGATCTTGAAAGATGGTGCATTGAGTGATTATTCTTAGTTAGTAAAAACCTTAAGAAATGCAATACTTTGCTCCAAAATGTTAAAATATGTTTCTCGTTTGGTGTTCAGTTCGGTGTCTATGGCAGTATCCCTGGTTGTAGCTTTTAAGACATTTTCCAATACATATCAATTCATTCGCTATAAGTATTGGTTGCATTAGGATAGCAGGGGGTTTGTTTAGACCTTTCATCCTCCAAAAGACATAGCTATGCAACTTCCAAACGTACAGTATCATAAATACAAACTGTTCCAATATTACTGATAGATCATCCGATATTCAAGCAATTTATGTGGGGGCATTAAGTCGTATTCCCATAAAATACATTCCTGGAACTGTTTCGGGTACAAAAACTGATTTACCTATGGGCTATGTGAGAATGGGAATGAACTCTCTGGCATTTAGGTCTTTCATTATGTTTATGTAAATAGCATTTATGTTATCTTAGTATTTTCTGGTATTTGAGTTGCGGTCGAAAAGTGAAGATACGAGCGAGCCGGACCAACTCTTAGAGAACACTTCTCAAGTCATATGCACTTTTTGTAAAATGTTACCAAAAGTTCCAATTTTACCACAATTCTCAATGTTACGTTAATAATTTACCAATTTCACCTCCCAACCGGAAAGAAAGCATGCAACCTGGAAGGTGAAACTTCTCAAGTTGCAGTTTCTACCCCCTCCCTTCCTCCCGCCTTTGGGTGTAAAGTAACCCAAGATTTGTATGAAAACATTATTTCATCTTCTTCAAATTAAATCCAGAACTTCTGTCCTTAAGGCTAGAAGGGATGCGACATTTTCACAACATGCACAAACACACCTAGAACAAAAAGTAGTTTCTTTTGGTCCTTTACCAATTGAACAAAATTGACATGCCAGCACACATAATTCATATTTAAAAAAGATTAGCCTGAAACTTATTGTTATCTTATTAAAGTCCATTTTGCTTACGAAAGTTATTGAATATTTTTGAGATGATCTTTTATTTTTGGATCTGAGTGCGGCATCTGATACCGTAAATCACAGCACTCTCCTCAACACGCTTCACTCTTAGTTTGGAATTGCTGGTGACATTCAACAATGGCTCGTATCCTATCTATCGTCTAGAAAGCAACATGTTTTTGTTAAAGGTGCTAAATCCAAAAACTTTCCGTTGGACTGTAACGTACCTCAAGGCAGCTGATTGGGTCTCATATTATTCTTGTGTTATGTTTCTCAACCCTTCAGTATGGTGTCAAAGCATATCCCACAAGCCCATAGCTATGGTGATGACACTCAGCTTTACTGCTCATTCACTGCCGGCTCTATTTCAGAGAAAGAGGCAGTCGGGGAAATGCAATCTCTTATGGCTGAAATAAGGTCTTGGATGGTCAAGAATAATCTCATGATCAATGACTCCAAGACTAAATTTCTTCTAATTGGCACTCGTCAGCAATTAACTAAAGCTGGAGTCCAATCCATCAAAGTTGGTGATGCTGAAATAAAACCATCTGTTAGTGCAACAAATTTGGGTGTTTATTTAAACAATCACATGTGTATGAATATTCGTATTGGGAAAGTTTGTTCCAAAGCTTACCACGGTCTTTATAACATTCGTCAGATTGCAAAATATCTAGAAGTAGATTCCATGAAAATCCTTATTAATGCTTTTTTTATAAGTCACATTGAATATTGTAGTTCACTTCTTGTTGGACTACCTGATCATCAACTTTACAGAATTCAAAGAATACTAAATGGTGCTGCTCGGTTGATTTTCAGACTACCAAATTTTCTCACACTAATGCTGTTTCAAAGTCCCTTCACTGGTTACTAGTCAAACAAAGAATTGATTATGAAATTATTTTACAAGTTTTCAAGTGCATTAAAGGCCTTGCTCCAAATTATTTATGTGAAATGGTAGTTGAAAAACCATCTCGCTATGACTTTGGTTTCAAGTCCCTAGTTATTCCCCGTATTAAGCATAAAACTCTTGGCGAAAGGGTTTTTGCTTGTAAAGGTCCTTGGTTGTGGAATTCACTCCCAACTTAACTTAAATGTATTGATAATGTATCCTGACCTCCTTCAAAGCTAAGCTTAAAACTTTTTTGATTAAAAAGACATTAATCTAATGTGCAGCTTGATCCATTGTATTTCTATTTATGTTGTCATTTCTGTATTCTTATTTTTGTTTTCGTATCTAATTTCCTCGTATTTAAAGCGCTTTTGAATGTATTTACAAAATTAGCACTATATAAATTTATGTATTATTATCATTATTAGAGCAATTGTGGCGAGGCACAGCAAACTTTTTCTCCCCTCCACATTATCTGATTATAGAAAACCTAATCAATAAATCATTTTGCAATAGCCGTTTTTTTTCTAAAATAGAAAACATCATGTAACTTACTAGTGACGTCATCTTCGAGTTCAACGATTTGTATCGTAGGCAGAAATGAATATGTCGGCAGAAGTTTGAACATCGTAAACCGATTTTGAAGAGTGTGGCATTTATAAGAGCTTGATATTGATTGACAGATGCTATCACATGATGCAGAACCAACATCAGCAGTTAAGTTTCCACAGAAACATGTTTGATGGTCATTTCCTACTGCCACACAACTTAACAAAATATATAACAAAAATTAAATTTTAGAGGTTATCTTTAACTTGTTTAAGTTATACTGTAAGCAAAAAGGGCATCTTATCTTGGCCAAACCTGTTGGAACAATTTATAATTTTGTTTGTTGGTGTGTTTGTTTGTTTGCTTACATAAATATGAACATTTACTTAGTGTTATGTTTCCTAATTATCTACTTCCGCAATTTCTAACTTTAAAATAGTCCCCACCCCGCCCTTTTGCCAATGTCGGTTTTCTTGGGTGCTTTTACCCTAAATTAATTATAAAAAAACAATAACAATAATCAACATTAAATGGGGTTGGGAGAGAGGAGGGTGTAAGATAGCGAGGTAGGGTAGGGAGAAGAGAGGGTGTAAGATAGCGAGGTAGGGTAGGGAGAGGAGAGGGTGTAAGATAGCGAGGTAGGTTTGGAAGATGCTGGAGCGTCAAGGAAATTACAACAATGTCCTATAAGAATAAAAATATATTCTAATAAGAAATGGGCGAATAGGGATCAATTATAAGTGTCGAATGATCTAGAATAGTCAAGTAGGTTCATAAAATAATACTTTTACGAAGTGCTCCAAGGACTTCCATCCAAGATTGTAGCTTGTATGGGATATTGGGAGTGAATTAAAGGTATATGGACAAGTAGCAACAACTTTGCATAAATTGATACAAATACCCTTCATAAAGACTAGACACAAACACTTTTTTACCGAATGTGACAAATCTGGCTTATTTTAAGGTCTCCAAATGTATGCTCATTTCGTTTTTTTTTTGTTTTTTCGTGACGTAAGGATAGGACAGTAGAACTCTAACCTGCTGACGTTATGTGAAAGTTACAGTGTACCATACAGTTATACTTACAGCCTAACGTAACAAGTGGAGTTTGCTCATCATAAAGAAATAATGGATCAGAACTTAAGTCGATATTTCCTCTTTATCCCAAAACAAATGTCCTAAAATAGTTAGCATCTTGCTAATAAAACGATATTGTGATGTCTGATTCAATAAAACAGATGTTTTGAAGCAGCCTAGGTCAATGTGACACTGTAGAAGTTATGCATTGTAGGCCTCGCTGTGTCCTTATTCTTACGTCACACGCCTTGTTTTTAAAAGTGAAAGTCTAGCCGTTTTTTAGTGCTTAATTTGTCAATTTTTCGTGAATATCTCAGAAACAAGTGGACATTTTTTAAAGATGTATGTTAATAAAATGTTCAGAATATTGAATGGAACATATTTATGACAAAATTGCTACCTGTCCATATACCTTTAAAATTACTTGTATGAGTTGCATGCTCAAAGCACCTGGAAGCAAAACGCACACACAAAAAAGATGTAAATTGTGGTGTGATATGATAAAAGGTACAACAGATCAACGTAAGCATGGGACCTTTTAAGTCCACGGGACGCTCTGTCGGTTTACCCTTTTTATTATTATTATTATTATTATTATTATTATTATTATTATTATTATTATTATTATTACACAATTGGTACACAATCTTTTCTTATGGAAATAAGATTGTGTACCAAGAATAAATGGTTGGAGAATTATTAAGCAATCCTAATGATTAATTTATATGAATGAAATATGCGGATATGTTTTCAAAGAAGTGAATATGTGAACGGTTAATAACAAGTTAGAAACAACATTTATTTTTATTAACAGCTAAAAAATGGTACTCATAAGTTTGAAATCTATCTTTTACAGGTTTTTATGCCAGTAACCGTCGGAGTGTAAAGCGTGAGACACTTAGAGGGATCTTTGCAGGGCCGTAATTCCTGAGGGACAGGGAACATGTCCCCCACTTTTCCGCAGCCTAATTAAACAAAATAAGTCTGTGGAAAAATGTCCCCTTCTTTGTCGAGGAAAAGTATGGCCCCATCCCCCGGGCCCTTTGTAAAGAAGAATTACGGCCTTTGGGCTTTGTGCCGCTTATCTGCTTGTGGGTATCTTGTTGAGTTCAAGGTGCGAAGCCCAAGCACGATCTACGATTTGATTAAATTTCTAGCGCTTTTTAGACAACTTTAGACACTAAAACGTTTGCCATGCACTAAATCTAACAGTTTTGAGTATTTTAATTCTTGTCTTAAAACCTTTCGGTTCAGATCTACGTTTGGTCATCGTCATCTAAATGGATAAAGTCCAAATTTGTTGAATTATCTGCTAAATCTTTTCTAAATGTACAACGTTTACACTTTCAATTGCATTTTCAATATCTCGGCCTTAATTTGTATTGTTCGTAATTTGTCGTTTAATTCTTTAGTATGGTTGCATGTGTGTGTGTGTATGTACATGTATATAAGGTCTTTTCCAAAGGTTGCAATGTGCTCGAGGAAGTTGCAAATCAAGAAAATAAAAAAAAGATTGGAAATAAACTGACAAAGAATAATGTCAAGTTGAAAGAAGCATGTATTTGGCTTATTATTTGTATATAGGCACAATGCAAAGTTCATTAATTAATGAACTTGAGACCTCGTTGTCTGACCTGCTGACGGCATGGGATCCAGGGGCCCGCTTGTGAGCCTCTGGTGGGTCCAGGGGGCAAATCTTCAAGTGGCTCCCACGAAAAAGTTGCAAAATTTGCACAATATAAATTAAGTATGTTGGATTGTTTTGAGCGATCGATCTTAAGAGTTCAGTTGTATACCAGGTATCTTGGGTAAAAGGATCACATTATATTTAAAAATCGAATTTACAGAGTTAACAAATTTCCGATTTTTCTCAAAATTCCCGGCTTTTTCCTGAAAATTTTGAAGGTTTTCCACAAAATATCCAAAACTTTTCCTCAAAAAAGTCTAGCTACGCCACTGGCCCCCACATGATGAAAATTCTCAGCCTATTTATTTCTGGTTCTTTTTCCAGCATGCTGTTTGATTTGTTCTCGCTACTTAATATCATTTTGTTTCCTGAGCTTTGTAAGCTATTGCGTTTTTTTTTTTTTTATTTGTTAAGAAAATGAGAAAATTGAACTCATGATTCGCATAAATCGGAAAATTCAGGATCATATTATGCGGAAAAAGGGACACAACTTAATTCATACAGTATAACAATTTTTCTTTTCCTTTTCTGTCCAAATATCGACCGAATGATGAATGCAACGTTAATATTTGTCACGCGCAACAACAACAAAAAGCTTCATGGCACACGGTTAACATTTCTCGGACATTTCCTCCCATTAAAC
>JAIGNY010000088.1:1137500-1157500 GCA_020152595.1 Chiridota heheva | reverse complement strand
ACCGTTTAAAATCAGAAACAGTTCCTCCATTGATGTGTTCAAAAAACACCTGAGACTTTTCTCTTCGAGAAACACTTCAAGAATGTATTGTAACTGTTTTACGTTCATCTCTTTTATTTTCATGTTTTTGCCTTATTATTGAATTATTTGTGTCTTGTTCTGTAAAGTGCAGTGAACCTTGGGATTATGCGCTATATAAGCACAAAGGAAGTATAAGTAAGTAATAAGCCTGCTTGTGGTAATATTTCATATTTAGATTTATTTTAATGACTCAAAGACAGAAATTCTTTATGCTACTACCAAATTAATCTCCTCAACAAGCCCACTGATTTCTACTCAAATTGGACAGATTAAGATGATCACCAATGTGATCAATGTGTGTCAAAACTATGAGAGTTACATTGGATTCGATCTAGATATGAAGCAATATGTCAATGCCGTTTGTAAATCATCTTTTTATGCTCTACGCAACATCAGTCGAATAAGGAAATTGTTAACGAATGAAATAACTACTAGGTTGATATGTTCCTGCATTTTGCCCAGACTGACTATGTAGCTCTCTTCTGTTTGGCCTCTCGCTGACTTTACACTTGACCCGCCTTGCCTATTCAGTCTAGGAAATCTTTCATAATTATTAAAAGAGAAGCAACCAATGCAGTTATTTCAATTAGGCCTAATAGGGAGAAAATCATCAACATTTTGGGACTCAGAGAAAACCGTACAAAATTGTTCTCTTGATCTGCCACAAGAATAACCAGTTAACCAATGTAATCTATATGAAAGTATTAATAGACTGAAGGTGTTGCCTGGATTTATTGTTGGGGTGGTGGTGGATCTCCGTATAGCAAACTTTTTGAATTTGTAACAAGTGAAAGTATCCTTTAGAGTAACCCATCCCCATTTCACAGTATGTTAAAAGAAAATCCTGAAAATTAAAGCCATTACATATTATTAAAGTACTATTTTATATGTTTCGTTTCCAGACTATATGAATCCTTTAAATTCCTTTAGCAGCAAAATTGGTCAGACACTTTCTTTCTTTTTGGAAGGGGATCTTACCACCCTCTCGACCGCTTTTCCTTCGGTTTCATCCATGAAAAATACATAGGAATGATGTCAGATCATGACGCAATCACATTTTCTCGTAATTTCTGAGATAAAAAACTTTTGTGATTTGACCTTCTTATCATTTCAAGAATGGGTGATGGGAGAACATGGAATTGCCAGTGTCATTTTCATCCCATTCAAAGGACACTCTCTCAACGAGTTGAAAAGGTATTACGCAATTATTCGGCCACAAAGTTAGTTGAGACAACTCAACAATAAATGCTGTAATTTGATAAAAACTAAATATTTGAACATCAAGAATTCTTACTTGGATCAATTATACCCTGAAGACTGGTTTAATTATTTCATTTGGTGCAGAAATCGTAAAAATAGCACTATTTTTAGCAGCTTAATTCTGAGTGACTTTCAAAATCTTGCGGACCCATTAGCAAAACCTGCTCCCATTGACACCATTTCGATAAACAATCCTGCGGTTAACGTCATTTCCATTCATCAGTGCAATATACGCGTAAGGACTCTTTGCGTCTAGAGGTCAGGAGTTATGCACCATCGAGCATGGTGCCGTTAAGCCCTCATCAAACAAACAAACAAACTTACGTAAAGCAAACACATACTTCTTTGAATATGACTCATTGAAATTATACATTGTTTAATGAGATATTCAAGTTTAAAGGTCTCAAAGGGTCCCTTTGGAAGTTCCAGTGTGACATTTTACATACTTTTCTACATACATTTATATTCAATTCAATTCAATTTATTTTTCCATCTTCTCATAATAATTACATAACAACAAAACGGTGAAGACAATACAATGCAACGAAAATAGGTAATAAATTATATAAAATATAATGAAAATTACAGAGAAAATGGTGGAAGGGCTTGGAAGCCGTAGCTTGTACAAGAAGCCCACCAGAATAAATATAACATGTATGAAGGATATAGCATGATAATAAACCCCCTTCTCAGAAGGTCCGTACGCCCTTCCCCCCCCCCCTTCCTTACCCCTCTATTAAGAAAAAGAAAGAAAATCCGTTGTGATGTGGGGAATACTAGTCAGAGAAAATGTAGGAAGATCTGTAAATGTTGATACTTGGATAATAGATTATTTTTTAACTTGAATGAAAATGAATTAAGAGACTTAGTATTTCTTAATGTATTAAGATTATTAAAAATTAAAAAATTATCATTAAAAATTAAAAAACGTAATTTGAAGATAACAAGCGAATAGAATTTGATATAATATGATTCAGCATGCAGATATGACCAGATGACTGTATGGGGGTTTGGCACGTTTTTTGAAGCTCTGTATTGGCTGGGAGTATTTCTTAAGCATCTACAAACAAAATATTAATAATGTGATGGTCACATTTATTGACACCAATAAACTTCATGCAGAAATAGAGATTGATAACTGCATCAATATTTCTATTTTGGAAATCTGTATGATCAGTCTAGTGTCTATTGTTTCAAACATTTATGTTGATTTTTTATATATTTTTCCTAAAGACAGCTTACACTCTTACTAATCTCATACAGTTGTGACTGATTGGCAAGAGGCAGAGGATAAATGAAAGTCTAGTCATGAAGGTGGTTCACAAATGTCACATACAGATCGCCGTGGTATAGTGGTTAGTGCTTTGTCCTATCACCCGCACGTCCTGGCCCAGGTTCGTATCCCGGTGGGTCTGCAACCAGTGAGTTCACAACTGGTTATCAAAGGCCGTGGCCGTCTGGATATAATGCCCAGCACTGGATGCTTTCTGGACGTTGGCTTTTTATGCCACCATTTTTCAGTCTCAAAACGTTCCCCAAAGCAAGATGGCGACATTCAGTGGATCCGGAAAAGTATTCAACGTTCTGGGAAAAGTAGCATTTGTAAATAAAGTAAGTAAAGGAGTATTGTGTATTAAAAACATTGATTCTGGAACTCAAGTGACGTGTTTTATAATATCTGAGACAATTTTTAGAATGTTCAAATTTAAGAAACTTCCATGACCGTGTAGGGGCCTTCACAGTGTAACAGTTAGGGCCTATACTACTTTCGCGAAAATAAATGAAAACGCTCATTATTCTACAGAACTACACGATACGTTGACACAGTTTATACAACGCGTCTGGTGGTCAAAGAAATAGAGAAAGGTAACAGATTGAACAGTATTGTTGATTGTTCGTTTGTTTTCCATGCCATGATATGATACCGAACATGAATCTTTGTTGAGTTAAGGCCTAGGCTTGGCCCTAAACTAAAGTTAGGCCTACTTCATTTGACAGGACTATTTCTCATCTATTTTCCTCGGGTAAGATTTGAGCTATTGAGAGACAGAAATAAAGAGAATACGTTTTATCAGCAGCACACATGGTCGCAAATTGTCTCTTTACATAGTGTCAGGGTTGTCAGATCCTCAAGTGTGCCTAGTGTTATGGCAACATATACTTAATATGATACATAGGCTAGCCTATATATAAAATGGTAAGTCACTTTCTAACGCGACTTTCGAACCGTATATGAAAATTCCTTTTTTTTGACCACTTGCGAACCTTCTTTGTTTATAAGCCACAGTATATTGTTTTCTTGGTAGAGAGGTTGTCCTTAATTGTATAAGCAGTTAGTCAGGCCTCACCTTGACTATGCTATTCAGGCTTGGAGTCCCTTTTATGAGAAGGATAAGTTCATTTTGGAGCAGGTTTAGCAAAGAGCCACTAGACTTATTCCCGAAGTAAGGAATCTCTCTTATGAATCTAGGTTGCAAATTCTTGGTTTGACCACGCTTGAGTTAAGAAGAGTACGTGGCGATATGATTCAGGTTTTTAAATTCCTATGTGGTAGTGATTGCTTTGACTTCTTTTAATTCCTTGCATGTGTCAACTAATCCTCATGTGACACGTGGTAACAGTTTAAAGTTGACCAAAGAGTTCTCACAGATAGATATTCAGCATGTTAGCTTTTCACAAAGAGTTGTTAATGAGTGGAATGGTTTGCCTGAGTGGGTAGTTAGCTCCAATTCTGTTCACAATTTCAAAGTCAACATTGATAAGTTCTTTACTAATTCTGGGCGTCTTTTATTTTTATTTTTTGTGGTGGTGGTGGTGTTAATTTGGGCTTTTTATGGGATGATTCACCTTTCTTAGCTCGTTATCTTGTTATGTTATGATATCTTATATCCATTAAACATCGGGCATAAAAGGGTCAACTCAGTTTCCAATAGACTGAATCATTGAAAAAAGTACTAAGCGTTGTAAAATATAAGATAAAGATATATAGCTAGATTTGTTTTTGCTTCATACAATATTATTTGACTGAGTTTCAAAGCTTTGATAACACACATGCTAAAAATAGATGTAGGCTAATGTGAGTATTTTTTTTTAATGAGTTTACAGTGAAATTAAGAAAAGAATAAGTTTAGTTTAGCAAAATTATTCTTACAGATCTTCTACTGGGTTGGTAATAGGTTGAAGCCTCTCAACTCAGCTTTGTCACTTCTAGTTAGGACTTTTAACTCTGAGAACTTTAAATCAGCACATTGATCATATTTTAGGCTGATATCTGACCAACTTTTATCTACTAGTCTAGATTCAAAAGACTTGACACTAGATGCGTTGACAACACTGGTTGGCAGGTGGTTCTAGATTTCAGTGATGTGTAGAGAGAAGTAGTTTTTTTCTGATGTTAGAGTTGGCTGGTTGAACAAAACCTGTGTAGTTGTGACCTCTTTTCCATTTAGATTGATAGAGTGGCAGAAAGCTGCAGATCATAGACTTGGTGAAAATGTTGTAGATCTCTATTATATCACCTTTCAAACTGTAGTAGACGAGGGTGGGCAGATCAAGATGTTTGAGAGAGTAGGTGTAGCTCATATGAGAGAAGTTTGGAAGCGGTTGGTTGCTCGACGTTCAACTCTTTTTGGAAATTTAGAGTGACAGTGATTTTACTGAATAGAGCTTGTAAACATGGTATTTCAAGAACAGTAAATTGGATTCATGTCATATTTGGTACACAGATAGCCCATGGTACATAGATGTACCCTATTGTGTTTGATGGTGATGTCATGCATAGTAATGAATAGGCAGGGTTTAATGTATAAGTCTTAAAATGTTCATATTTTAACAACTGCATGTCTGTTTTGTTTCATAATTAGCATAATTATGATGTTATAGTGTGTACATGTTCATGATGTAAAATCTTTGAATTGCATTAATAGGCATAGTGGGCGAGGCTTAATATGATTTTGCTAAAAAAAGTATGTAAACAAGATATTTCAAAAACAAACTGGAATCATATGTTATATTTGGTACACAGACAACCTGTGGTTTGCAGATGTACCCTATTGTGTTTGGTGGTAATGTCATGCATATTGGTTAAAGAGAAAACGGAAGGCAAAAGTTAATAGGATGAAATACGATACTATCAAGCCACAACAACCAGAAATTAGAGCCCAGTTTTCTGTCAAGTCAAGAAATAGATATGATGTCCTACAAGATTATCATGATGAGACAGGTGATGATGTAGTAGAGAATAAGTGGAAAAACATCAAGAAAGCATACAATGAGACTGCGAAATAGGTTCTACGATACAAGAAGAGGAATAAAAACCATGGATCAGTAAAGAATCCTGGAAGTTAGATGAGGAGAGAAAACGGCTGAAAAGTAATATTGAACAGACCACATCAGATAGAATTAAAGGTAACTTAAGAGCTAACTACTGCGAAAAAGATAAAGAAGTCAAGAGAAACATAAGGAAGGACAAAAGAAAGTGGGTAGATGACATAGCTGCTTCTGCTGAAAAGGCAGCAAGCAGGTAGTGGTAGAATGAAAGAGCTTAATGACAATATCAAGACATGCAACGAAAGAGGCAAAACAAGAAATGCAGTAAGAGACTAATTTGGAGGACTATTGACTCATGAGACGGCCAAAAGAGAGAGATGGAGAGAACATTTTGAAGGTGTTTTTAACAGACCAATACCTAATAATCCAGTAACAGATGTTACTTGTGATCCTGTAATAGAAGAAATCAACACTAGTCATATTACTAGATTTGAAATAAAGGATGCAATGAAGGAGTTAAAGAATAACAAGACTGCTGGTAAGGATATTATTACAACAGAACTGATGAAAGCAGATACCTATGTAATGGGAGAATGGCTAGAGGATTTTATTCAGGGCAATATGGGACACAGAAATAATACCCAAATCTTGGAAACAGGAGCTGATTGTGAAAGCATTGTGACAGCATTGACATGGAAGAGAAGAAGAAGAAAGTAGAACGCCCAAGAACGACATGGAGAAGAACGGTATTGAAGGGAAAGAGAGGAGCTAGGGTGGAATTCTTAACACAAAGCCAGACACATTGCCAGAGACAGGATACGTTGTGGAGAGAATACTGTACACTGCAGCCGTATGGGACACATGGCCCGAAGAGGACAGTGAATGAGTGAGTCATGCATATTAGTGAGTAGGCGGGGCTTGATGCAAAAATCTTAAAATGCTCATTGCATGTCAGGTTTGTTTCATTTGTGGTGTAATTTTAATGTTAGTTTGTGTACATATTCATGCTATAAAAACATTTTAATTTCATTTATATGCATAGTGGGCAGGGCATTCTATGATTTTGCTGAAAAGAACTTGTAAACATGATATTTTAAGATTGATAAACTGGATTCATGTCATATGTGGAACACAGATAGCCCATGGGCTGTAGGCCCCCTATATGTGTTCTGGGTTTTGGTGGTGATGTCATGCATATCAGTGAGGAGGTGGGGCCTAATGAAAAAATCTTCAAATGCTAATATTTTAACAACTAAATGTCTGTTTTGATTCATACTTGGTATATTTATGTTGTTAGCTAGTGTATACATATTCATGGTATAAAATTGTTAAATATCATAAATATACGCACATACTGTAGTAGGGTAGGCTGAAAATGGTTTTGCTGAAAAGAGCTTGTAATGAACACAGTAACACAAGGACAATATATGGATACAGGTTATATGTGGTACACAGATAACCCATTGTCTGTTCTGCTTGTGTGCCTATTGTTTTTGGTGGTGATGTCATGCATATTGCTAAGTGGGGGCCGGGTTGGGGAGAATTAATAAAAATCAAGTCTTGAAAATTTAATACATTTATAGCAACCAAATGTCTGTTTGCATCATACTTGCATGTTATTTGTCAGTTATTGTGTACATGCTCATGTTGTCAAAAGCTTTTATCACTAATATGCGTGTCTTAATGTGAAAATGCTCCAAAAACACTACACATTGTACATATGTCATATGTGGTACACTTCAGATGACTTATGGTCCGTATATGTGACCTATTGGTTTTGTAGTGATAACTGATGTAGGTTAGGCTTTATGTCTTATTCTTAAAATAGTAATTAATGTGCAACCGTATGCATCTTTTGCATCATACTTGTAATGTTGTCAACAGGTTCTATTTTATTGATGGTCATGGCTTCTGAATATATGTTATTTAGCATACAGTAGTTCATGATATGCAATATATTATTATATAAATTTCATTCAATGTTCAGGCCTGCAGCTTATTACATACAAATATAAGTACATTGATTTAACAATTTTTGATCAAAGAAGAAAACACAAAAAAACACGAACATAGACACAAAATACATGCTCATACCAAAAAAAAATGAATATTCAAAAGCAAATGGATAATGGAATCGTTGAACAATAAAGTAATTATTAATTAATACAACATAATAATTATGCTAAAGATTCTTTGCGCTTTTGAAGAGCTTTGTTTATGAACCTGGCTAAATTTAAACTTAAAGATTGGCTTGTAATTCTTATAATTGTTTGAAACGAAGCATATGAGTAATGGTAATAAAAACGCTGAGGAATGAAAACTTTACAAATGTCCTCATAGAAGGGACATTCTAGCACAAAGTGATATTCATCCTCTAGACGATGTAGGTTACATATAGTGCATAATCTTAAATTTCTTGGAATATTTTGCCTTATGCCAGTATGGACATTCAAAGAGAGTACGCCACAGCGAAGGCGTGTGATATAAGAACATAAAAGCGGATTATTAAAAATTGTTAAATACGGTTCATGTGTGAGATAATGTTTGAAAACTCTATGATTATATAGACGGTCCATTGAATTTATTTGAGTAAGCCATTCTTGCTCATTGATGTCAGACAATCTTAATGATAAATCTTGCAGGAACACAGATTCATCTCCTACACCTTGCTAAAACCATACCTCTCCGAAGCCTAAACTCATTATGCGATGTCTTATAATCGCAACCCAAGAATTTAAGTAAATATCCACTTTGTGATAAAGATGGTTGTATGAGATATAAGTGTAGCGACTCTTATCATGTTTCAAAACTTTTAGCCAATATTTAACGGCATTTCTTACTGAGTAACAATAAAGACTTACTCTTCATAATTCCCCTCCTGCTACAACATTTATGGAATTACTTGGTAATCTTAGAGTGATTTTACAAAAATGGTCATGAACACTTCCAATCTCAGAGCTGGTTTGTGGTCCCCATAACTCAGAGCCATACATCAGAATCGGTAAAATTTTCTTATCAAAAAATAATATACATTGATAGCATGGAAGGTGACCAGCTTTTGTGATATTTCTTTTAACCGAGAAAGTAGCCTTACAGGCCTTATCAGCAACATCCTTTTGAGCAGCAGTCCATCAACCCAGGCAAGAAAAGGAAACTCCCCAGAACTTATAATTATTTACCACTTCAAGTTTTGCGCCATTCAGTTAGAATCTATCAGCTTTGGCAAGACTACCTCCCTTTCTGAAGACCATTACTTAAGTCTTTTTATTATTAATCACTAATTGATTTTCCTTACAATAAGAACAAAGGCTATCAATAAGATTTTGCAGCATGTAGGAATTCTCAGAAAAAATGACTAGGTCATCGGCATACAGTAAACTAAACAATTCTTCATTTCCAACTTTCACTTCTTTGTAATATTCACCTAGTAAATGGTCGTCAATATCATTAACAAAAAGTGAAAAAAGTATGGGAGATAACACACACTCTGTTGAACACCTTTACTGTGTCGCTCACAACTCATACCTCAACCACATTAACACCATCCAAAATGAAGCCCTCAGGCTTTGTCTAGGAGCCTACAGGACCTCCCCAATCACTAGCCTTCATGTTGAAGCCAACGAACCCCCCTTTCTACTTAGATGTAAAAAGCTTAGCCTCTCCTATGCTTTTAGAGTCCTCACCAACACTCAGAACCCTGTTTACAACCTCATTAGGTACCCCAATTTCTCCTCCCTCTTTGATAGGACTAAAACCCTATCGCCCCCTTCAGCTTACGCATTAAATCAGACCTCTTTCAACTTGGCATCAACCCCGCCACTCTCGGCACCTATTCCTGGCCCACTTTTTCCGCCTTGGGCCACCCCTTCCTTCTGTCCACCTAGACCTCTCCACTTATAACAAAACTCAAACTCACCCTAATCTCTTCATCAATCTCCACAACCAAATCAAAGACCAACTCTCAAATTACACCTCCATCTATACTGATGGCTCCAAGGAAGGCAACAAGACAGCTGCTGCTGCCATCATCCAAGACATCACCCTCAGTAGCAGACTTCCTGACCACTCATCCATCTTTTCAGCCGAGGCTAAGGCCATTCTCCTCGCCCTCAACTTTATTGAGTACTCTCCTCTTAGTCACTTTGCCATTTTCTCTGACTCTAAGGCTGTTCTTACTTCATTACTCAATCTTAAATGGGATAACCTCACCTGCCACCTCCTCCTCCGGAAACTCTTTTCTCCCACCCTCTGCAGGAAAAGTGTTCTTTTCTTCTGGATACCCAGCCATGTTGGCATCCCTGGCAATGACAGGGCTGATACAGCCGCTAAGCTTGCCCTTAACCTCCTCCCTTCCCCTTTCCCCAAAACCCTCTCTGACATCAAACCGCTTATCGCTTCTCTTGTTCGTGACCGCTGGCAAACCTTATGGAACTTCCAAATTGATAACAAACTCCATGTTATCCAGCCCACAATCGATCAAATCCACCATCAACAACCTTTCTCAGATCGACAACGTTCATATTACCCGTCTTAGAATTGGTCACACCCACCTCACTCACTCCCACCTCCTTATTGGTTCCCCCAACCCCTCTGTAACAATTGCCACTGCATCCTTACAATCCAACACGTTCTCCTTGCTTGCCCCTGTACAACCTTCCCAGAGCTTCTCTCGCTCCCACAACTCAATTGCTGAGTTCTTCCAAAACAATCCTCCAGATAAAATAGTCTCCTTCCTTCAGCATGCATCCCTCTACAACCATATTTAATCCTCCTCTTCCACCCCCTCTCTACTCTGTTTTTAGTTTTTCCCATGCACCTCCTCTCTCGATCACAGCTTTCTGGCTTTTGTTCTTGAATTTCTCTCATTCTTCCCCTGGTCTCTTTCCTTACTACCTCTAAAATGATCTGACCTCTCAGGCACAATTTGACCTTCGTTGTCGTGGTGCCGTTAAGACCTCATCAAACAAACAAACGACAAGTGAAAGAATCTGTAAATAAGTTACCCAATTTTTTGCAGGCTTTACGTTGCTGCACATGTTACATAATATGTTAAGAAACTTGCTATCAATCTTATATCTATTCTTCAACTTATGAAAAAGTAACTCATGGTTAAATACTATCGAATGCTCCCTTAAAGTCTACAAAAATAGCATACAATTTACCTCTCCGTTTATTTAAGGAGTTTGTAATTAAAGAATGTAATACAAAAGCATTATCAATAGTCGAGTAACTTTTACGAAAACATGCTTGTGCTTTTGAGATTATATCATTGTTATCACACCATTCTTTTAGTCGATTACAGAGAACTGAAGCAAATACTTTGCTTAAAGAAGACAATAGAGTAACCAGCCTGTAATTTGTGGGATCTTTGATACTACCCTTCTTTAAAATGGGACAGATCAAACCTATATCCCAGGAATCTGGGTAAATGCCATTTTCAAAAATGCCATTAAAGAGTTTCACGATTATTTTAATGATCCACTCTGACAGAGCTTTGAGGAACTCATTGGGTTTCTGATCCATACATGCAGGTGCTTTAGAGTTCTTCAAGTCGTGTATACAATGGTTTATTTCATCTATATTAATAACATCACTCAATAGCTCTATCTCAATATCACTATCTGTCATGTCTGTCGCTTGAAAAAAATCAACAGGATCGCTGCTAGAACTATGATCAAATATAGCTCTGAAATACTGCAGCCAATCATGGGCAATACATGTAATTGTATTAGTATTCAAATTACTTCTGATTTTAAAGAAATTCCAGAATTTTACATTGTTTGTACAAGCAGCCGTAACCAAATCCCTCCAAATTGTGTTTTTATAACCATTCTTTTTGTTACGAATAACATCATTATATTCGATGGATGGATAGTTTTTATACCTTCGAAGTGCTTTATGAACCGTAGCCTTCATTTGACCACATTCTTTGTCAAACTATTCATTACAGACATTAGAATTTCGATCTTTTTGGTTACCATCTTTGATCATACTACAGCACAACTTAAATGCCACTGATTTGATCACATTTTTAAAATTCCTTCAAAATCTTTGTATATTAACATAGCATCACAATCAGACAAAAAACTATGTTTACTTGATACGTCATTAAACATGTCAAAGTTCAATTGGTAAATCTGATTTTAGAGTAGTTGTGTAAGCCATGGGAATGTGAGCTCTCTACTTGCGCTAAACTGTTAAATGACAAAGCAAGAGGCATTTGATCGGATTCACATTCAATGCTAGTTAGCATAAAACTTGAAAATCAATGTACCATGAAAGAATGCATCGGAACCACTAAACATTTTAGGTTTCTGGTGTTTCATAATTTGGTATAATTATCTGGTGTGTACATGCATGTTCAAGATGTAAAAACGTTGAATTTCATAAATGTGCATAGGCTTAATATTATTTTGCTGAAAAGAGCATGTAAACACAGTATTTCAAGAACAGTAAAGTAGATTCATGTCATATTTGGTACACAGGTAGCCCATGTTTTGCAGATGTGCACTATAGTTTTAGGTGGAGATATGCATATTAATGAGTTGGCAGGGCTTAGTATAAAAGTTGTGAAGTGCTCTTATTTTGACAATCACATATATGTTTTGCTTTATATTAGTTATAAAAATGATGGATGGTAGCTAGTGTGTACGTTTTCATTGTATAAAAACATTGACTTTCATTAATATGCATAATGGGCGGGACTTAATATGATTTTGTAAACAAAATGCTTATAAACACGATATCTCACAAACTGTGAACTGTATTCACGTCATGTATGGTACACAGATAGCTCATGGTATGCATGCTAAAGGATGTAAAGACCATATTGTATCTCATGAATGGTACATCGGATTTATGCCATATGTCATACACAGATGGGTCATGGTCTGTACATATGTTCAACTGTGGTAGTGATGTCATGAATATTAATGAGTAGGTGGGGCTTACTGACAAAATCTTGAAATAGGATAAATAATCAACTGTTTTTGCATCATACTTGCTATGATAATGTTGTTAATTATTGTGCAAATGCTAATGTTGTCAACATTTTGATAGATCTGCATAGTGGGTGTGGTTTATGAATAAATATCCTGGAACAAATATTTCATGACATGACAGTTAATACAATTTTTTTAAATTAATCGGCTTATGAAAAAGAAAACAAAAGCATCAGAACTACAAAACCTTTTGGTTCTGGTTTAGCTTGTACAGAGGAAAGTTTTCTGAACGTGCAGGGAAAATAGATTCTTAAGGAATTCATCCAGTTGTTTGTCTGTGTTTTATGATCTGATTGTTTTAGAAACAAGCAAAGACCAACAAGAGGTGTCTATGTATGCTTAAGCATCCCCATGGTCGTCATTTGAGGTGTGTCCTATAAGTCATTGTTATTTATTTCAGTATGCCTCTGTCAAATATCCCTATGGTTGTCATTTGAGGTGTGAAGTCATTGTTATTTATTTCAGTATGCCCCTGTTGAATATCCCTATGGTTGTCATTTGAGGTGTGAAGTCATTGTTATTTATTTCAGTATGCCTCTATTGAATATCCCTGTGGTTGTCATTTAAGGTGTGAAGTCATTGTTATTTATTTCAGTATGCCCCTGTTGAATATCCCTATGGTTGTCATTTGAGGTGTGAAGTCATTGTTATTTATTTCAGTATGCCTCTATTGAATATCCCTGTGGTTGTCATTTAAGGTGTGAAGTCATTGTTATTTATTTCAGTATGCCTCTGTTGAATATCCCTACGATTGTCATTTGAGGTGTGAAGTCATTGTTATTTATTTCAGTATGCCTCTGTTAAATATCCCTATGGTTGTCATTTGAGGTGTGAAGTCATTGTTATTTATTTCAGTATGCCTCTGTTAAATATCCCTATGGTTGTCATTTGAGGTGTGAAGTCATTGTTATTTATTTCAGTATGCCTCTGTTAAATATCCCTATGGTTGTCATTGAGGTGTGAAGTCATTGTTATTTATTTCAGTATGCCTCTGTTGAATATCCCTATGGTTGTCATTTGAGGTGTGAAGTCATTGTTATTTATTTCAGTATGCCTCTGTTGAATATCCCTATGGTTGTCATTTGAGGTGTGAAGTCATTGTTATTTATTTCAGAATGCCTTTGTTAAATATCCCTATGGTTGTCATTTGAGGTGTGAAGTCATTGTTATTTCTTTCAGAATGTCTCTGTTAATTTTTTTATCATGAATCTTCCAGAAAAAGGATTTATGAAGAATTAAATCTATTGATGTTAATTACAGTGAAATTGTCCAATTGGTGAACAAGGCGATTTGATTTAAGACCAAAAGATAAAAACACATTTAAAGGTCAGTTGTCTCTAACGTGGAGGTAAATAAATTTTAATTCGTGTGTTCTGATTGGTTGAAACACTATAGTACAATGTGTACTTACATTGATAGGCCAATCAGTATTGTTTTGGAATGAAATTAAGACTGCCACATTTTAATCACGAAAAGACAAAAGTTCTTTTAATAAATTACAAAGAATTTCATGATATAAGTGGAAGTACAATGAAAACCAAGAGATATTTGCAAGACTCATTTACTTCATGTGTGATGTTTTGTATCTTTTGTTTAGTGGCCTTTGCTCCTAAAAGCAACATCAGATGATGACATGCCAACACCAGGATATTTGTATCAAGAAATTTCAGGTACTTTTTTTTGTATGAATGCCGTTTGACATTATCACTAAAAAAGAATTTTTCTTTTGCATCATTCAGAAGGATCAAGTAAGATAATAAAATATCTAATGAAATTAATTGCTGTTTACAGACATAGCTTTTAAGATATCAATTTTTATAACATATAGTTTAAAAGATATGCATGTCTAGATTGTACATGTATTTTCATGTATACTTGTGAAATCTACATTCTTGACATATTTTCTAAAACAGATGTCTTTTTTTATGGAGTTTAGGATGTCCATATCATTGAGTAAAATGCTTTAGTTGATATGGACATTCTCATTGAAAGCTTTTGCCATTCAATATCATAGAAGAAAATAAGCCATTACTTGCAAGTTGGGAAAACAAATATATTGCTTAGAATGGGCCAGAATACATGTTCTTAAACTTATTTGGATTCAGCTTTATCGAATCAAATCATACTTTAGTCATCCTTGATTTGTTATTGAAAAGATTTCTTTTTGCATTATATTACAACTGCAGAAACCTTAATATGGCATGTATCATGGCATGGTATACTGTACATGGATGGCATGATATACATGATGGCATGTATAAGCTTTTAGAAACTTCAAATTGAATTCATCCTTATATAGAGGGTGGATTGATGAGCACTTTAGTTTTGTCTATTAAATCTACTTCATTCCCCTTTATCTCCATCTCTTTGAGAAAACTTCCTCCACAGACATCATGAGTTTCTTCCATAACAGCAACTAATTCCACTCTTTCTAATCATCCCTTTCTCATGTACCTCCTCTCCCCCCCCTCTCTCTCTCTCACCTTCCTATCTTTATCAATTCTTCCTCCTCATCTCATCCATCTGTACTCCTGTCCTAAAATTCTTCTTTTTTTTTCACTCTCTTATTCTAGCTCCATGATTTTCTAAAACCCGCTTGGCACATTTGGCTCTGACTGTCGCAAGGCCATTAAGCTTCATCAAACAAACACACAAACAAACAAACATTAAATCTACATGTCTTAAATTTGGATGTTTTGTAGTGGTTTTATTATTATTATTATTTTTGTTCTGCTGTATCATATGTGATGCAATAAGTGTTTCAACTTGGTAGGTAGAAAGGGGGTGGGTTAGGGACAAACATCTTGGATGGGTCGGGAGGCATACTAAATAAGTTGGATATAGTCATTTCTTTTCAAGTTTAAATGGCTGGGGCTAGAAAAGTCTTCTACCGACTTGTCCCCAGTTTATGCCACTCTCATGTATAAATCTATGTTGTAATGTGTAATGTAAATTTAGGTTTCTCATTTTACTTGTGCTCTCTGTTATCATGTTGATAAGTGGAATTAAATCAATATTGTTTCTTTTGCCTCCTAGCGTTAACTTATAATAGCAGTCCTCAGTCACAAATTGCATTCCTGGAATTCATGGTGCATAGATTGGAGAAGAAATCCCCTCACGTGAAATTTAAGGTAAAGTTATTGTCATAAGAAATGTCAATTGTACACAGTCCTCATATTGCTTTGTTCAAGGTCGTTCTTCCAGCCCTTACTGTAAGAGAAAGCATTTGAGTAACCTTGACAGAAATATACAGAATCTTCAATTATCTATAGAGCAGAGGTACATTTTGTATTATATCGCTGAAGTTATAACTAAAAGATGCGTTGAACTACTGTAACTACTAGTGTAAAGCTAATCAATTTTGAACATCAAATTTTAAAGAAATGTCTTAAAATGCTTGATTCGCATCTTGAGTTCTAGCCATAGATTAAAAAAACTGCCGTGTTTGCGAATGAATCCAAGAGGTTTTGACGAAAGTCACCAAAATCATGATTTTTTTTCTCCATTGACTCCAATAGTAACGAATTATAACTGTCGCTTTGAAACTGTCACTTCAATTTTTTTCTGTTCCAAATATGTTATGTAACTGTTTGTATTCTAGGTAATATGAACTTATTAGGAAAAATCTTGTCGTCCTAACACGAAAAGTGGAATTTTGGGCCATAAAGGCCTTGCGATTTGGATGCTTTATAAATATAAAATTAATTTGTTATTTTCTCTAATACACGGAGCTATGGTAGGCTGAACCTATTTTGCCAATTTGCATGGGTTAAGGCCATAAAATCCGCCCAAATCGGTCGACATAGCTTTTTCCTGATAACTAATACCTAGAATATTAAAATTTACATATCATATTTGGAACAGAAAAAAAACTAAGTGATAGTTTTAAAAATAAAATAATTTGTATCATTTGTTATTGGAGTCAATGGGAAAAATCGTGATATTGGTGACCTCTTGAAATACATGTTGGCTTCACTCAGTGATCAAGCTGAGTATTCTCCATTTGCTCTATTTCTGTCTGTGGTATTCCTCAGATCTTAAGCCGAGTTCTGTCAATTTGTGTTTCTGATTCAGCCTTTGATTAATTGATAGTAGCATCTACCAGGCTTTGATAAGGGGTACGATACAACTATTGTTGAAACTAGTGTTGTTCAAATATTGACATCACAAATTTGCATGATTTCTTGAATAATAAGATCTTAAAATTTAAAAAAATGGAAACTAACTTTTAAGCTGTTTTGGTGGGATTTGTTGTTTATGTGCCTCATTCTATGTTGCTGCTAGGCATCACTAATCTTTAAACTCCTTGATGTAGAGATGTAAGACTTCCAGGTTTTCCTGGAATTCCAGATAATTTTTAAACTCCTTGATGTAGAGATGTAAGACTTCTAGGTTTTCCTGGAATTCCAGATAATTTTTAAACTCCTTGATGTAGAGATGTAAGACTTCCAGGTTTTCCTGGAATTCCAGATAATTTTTAAACTCCTTGATGTAGAGATGTAAGACTTCCAGGTTTTCCTGGAATTCCGGATTTAAATTTAGATTTCTGTTTTCCCCCTTTTCTGCCTTACAAACCTTTCTTTCCTCACTATCTTAAATCTTACACCATAATTGATTAACACCCTCTTGGCACATTTGACTCTGACTGTCACGGTGTTGTTAAACATCAACAAACCAAACCAAATCAGTCTTGACATTAAACAGAAAATCAAACAAGATATGTGAAAAGGCTAATAATGGAACAACAATAGACTTATAGAGATGCAAGTATGTTCATTATAAATAAGGTTAAACATACAGGTCTTTCCATTGTACCCCACACTTAAGCACCAGGAATTACTCCCAAATTTTCCCAGAATTATGGATTTTGGTATATTTGAATAGTAATTGTTTTTGCTCAATTTTTTGGATGGGGTACAGCCCTATGCATGCTCATTTTTATGTGTGTAACTTCCAGGATTGTCAATCATTTTCTACTTACATCCCTTTTGATGATACCCACAGGTCCTGCAGGTAATGAAGTATGTGGTCATTCATGGTCATGAGGACTTTAGGAATGGATTGAGGAGGCAGTCAAGAGGGATCTATGAAGCCACAAGTTTGTTCTTTTGCTTATTCAGTAATTCTTGTCTATTCTTTCATATTTTCAGTAAGATCTTATTCACCTTGATACTGCATATGTAATGTAAATTTGAAGCCCAAAAGAACAAGTTGTGTCTGTAAGCTCTAGAGGGATAGTCAGTGGTTACAACAGGTTTGGTAGATTGTCTGAAATGCAAAATGCCAAATCATTTTGAAGGGAAAAAAAGCCAAATTAAGCTAAAAAAGCCAAACTGTAATCAAATAGATAAAAAAAATCAATATGTTGAAAGGGATTGGTCATTGGTGGGTACATTGGCTTTCTTGGAGGTAAACTGTACTGAAAAGCAAACAAATATTATTATGATTTCAGGGGGAATACATGCAAAATATCACATGGTCCAAATTAGAAAAAGTTCTTCTTCAACATCTTTAAAATTAGGCCAGAATTAGGCCAACTAAGTGTCCAAAACAGCTCCCAAAAAACCAAATTATCAAATTCAATATCCAAAAAGGTAAAAAATATTTTTTGTGTCCAAAAAAGCCACAAGATAAGCCAAATTTCAGAAAAGGCCAGCTAACATTTGTTTAGCCAAGTTAGACAGCAAAAGGCTAAACCTTGTTTTATAGACAAAACTAGTTAATGTAGCAGTAGGTCAAAAAGAGGACAGATTTTTTTTTAGGAATCTTGACCTTCTTTTAATCAATGTAACTTCTATGAATATTTGATTGATCTACATCAAATAAGAGTAGCAAATTTCAGTGATAGTCAAGACAGCCAATGAGCATCATCACAAGAGTTTGAGATGGTCCCAGTTTATGTCATAAATTTGCATAAAAACAATATTATCTTTGCGAGCTCTAAGACGAGCATGAACTGTAGAACATTCATCACATGCAAAGTATAAGTCTTCCAAATTCAGCCAAATATTGTATGACACATTGCTGAAAAATTCACAGGTCAAGCAACTTTTAAAAAGTGCAATTTTGTATAATTTGGCAAGTAAAGGGCCAATCTGGCAACTGCTTACTTTTCCAATTTCTTTCCCGAGTTTCATCAGAATTCGTGAATAGATTTGGATGCATACATGTCTCATTATCAAAAATTATAATGTGATTTAAAAAATTGTGAATGTTATATTTGTTTCAGAATTCAGTGGACCCCCAGACCCACTACATGGAGGTGCTCCTTATCTTGCAGTAAGGAAGCAAGCTAAGGTGAGCTTTTCTGTATAAGTGTACGGGATGGGTGCCGAGCGAACTGTTTAGATTTAAAGAAAAAAACCTACAGACGAAAGTTCTGGAATTAAGTATTTGATTGATTGAGGACAAACTTTAAAGAGCTTTGGAATTAAAGGAAGCTTTGGAATTAAAGGAATATTCCCATAAATTTTCATTTTCATATATATGATAGAGGACCATGAAAGAAACAAATTGGTAAAAAATCATGTTGATATCTTATTCTGTTAATGAGTTATTGCATTTCAAAGATTTTACCAGTGTGTTGAATAGTTACCTTGCTGTGTACAATGTGATGCCATAAAGACAGATCGAAGATCATTTTTTTGTGTATTGCTATCAAACCAAAAATATAATATTCTTTTGCTTAGTGTTAGGTCCATGAGCAGATGGGCACAGCAAGTTCTTGTGAAGAGCATGTTATACCCCATCTCAATAATTAAACAAAGAAATGTTTCCAATCATTTAGAGACAGACAATTAATTTTCAAAGAAAAACATGAAGATTTTCTTGCATCTATCATTATGACATCACACTGTACGCTGTGAGGTCACAGAGGTGAAATCTTTGAAATACAATAAGTCCAAAACAGAATAAGATATCATTATGGTTTTTACACCAGTTTGCTTCTTTAATGGGAATATACCTTGAAGTATTTCATTGATTGTGGAACAGTTGCACTTTACTCATTCACTATCCCAGTGTTATGAATATTCATTCATTTTCTTGGTGAGGAAGATTGTTTCTATTTTGAACCTCAGTATCTTGTTTGAGAGTTTGGGGAATACCTCTGTGGTCTAGAGGCCATAGCATCTGCTTGGCATGCTACAATCTTGGGCAAAACTGTTGAGACACTTACCTGAAAGTTTGCATGTTATTTCAAATATGCATGTACAGCTATTTTTTAGGTCCCCTCCCTCCCCCTGCTTCCCCTCACCCACTTCCCACCCCCACTTCCCCTCCCCCACTTCCCCTCCATTACTTCCCCTCCCCCACTTTGCCTCCATTACTTCCCTTCCCCACTTCCCTCCCCACTTCCCCTTCCACTTCCCAATACCCACTTTCCCTCTC